>VYZP01011568.1:59499-77724 GCA_013400635.1 Hypocryptadius cinnamomeus | reverse complement strand
CCCCCCACCCCTTCTGGATTTGCTTTTGCACAATAAGAACACATGGTTTTGATTTGGACAGAGGGGGCGTGGGAGAAAGTATCTGACAAGAATTCTTTCCTTCAGTGCCTTAAGCAGAAGAATGGCCTAATTTCCAAGCCTTATGGGTTCAAGAGTACAGCTGTATCTTTCTTATCCACAGGAGACGGACTTGAGCAAAGTGAAGAATGCCTGAGTTTTTTCCTTGCAAGTTTATTTTCCTTGATGATAAACACACCATTAGGTTCTATGTTTGTTGAAATGGTAAGAAGAGGGTATGTGCTCCTAATCTTGTTTTGAAGGTTCGTGTTTTCTCTACGCAGATTTTCTCTTGTTGTTGTTATTTTGCTTCGCGTCTGGACTGAGCTTCTATGTTGTGGGAGCAGAACATGTGCTGAGCTAGAGCACTATGCATGGAGAGAGCAAGTTTCGTTTTGAAGCTAACCTGTGTGGATCAGAGAGAATAATGGGACAGGAGATGCACATGCTTACTTTCATTTTCTTTATGTAAAGAGGAATATTTTGGTACAAAGCACTGAAAATGTTCATGATTCAGTGTTCTTTATAGGCATCATGAATGAGTGTACAGTGTTAAGGTTCAATAAGAGTTAATGCAGTTTGCTTGTAGTGCTTGTTTTATTTCATACTTCATGGGGTTTTGAGGTTCATAGGTAAACATAAAGTTGGATTGTTTGTGGTTGATGTTCTGAAAACTGTGCTTACATGGTCAGTGGACTTAAACACTGAACTAGAACAAGGAGAATATGTTCTAGGAAAACTGGCCAGTGGAGTCTTTTCCATTGTGTATTTCTGATCCTATGGACTTACTGTTAAGAGAGATTTAAATGGGTTTTTTATCTCTGCATTTTAAATGTTTCAATCATTTGATTGAAACATAAAGGCAGGATTTTTTTCCCCATGACACCTGATTACATTTGCAAACTAATGTTTCTACTATAAATGTGTTAAGTTTCTACCATCTCAATTGATGTTGCTCAGCAGAGGAATCTCCTGCTGGCTTTCAATTATTATCAGTAGTTTAAACACAGGAAAAATAGTCGCTAAATTTTTAAGTGCAGATACTGTGATTTCTCTAAAATTATATTCTCAATCAGTGATTTGTAGTTGTACTTGTGGAGTTTTTCTTCTTGTTCTCAGAATTTAGATAGACCTGACTGTACTATCTTACTATGCTTGAGAGAACTTTAGACAGTGTTCCAGTAGAGCAGATTCATTAAGAAACTATCCTGTAAGAAGGAGATGATTTTACAATTAATGTGGAGCTAGAAAACAATAGTGCAATTGAAGCCCTAAGACAGGTTTCTTACAGGTTGGCCTACTCACAACTTGAGAGTTTGAGCAAACTTTTCATATGTTGCAATATCAGAGAGAAAGCATTTTATCACTTCTTTTCAGATTTTATCTTTTAGTGACTTCAGCCTGTCCTTTATTTTAAAATACATGTTTGCAGTCTGTGCTGCCCTCCAGGTTAAACATACTACTTATAAGCTGCAGGCAGTGACAAGTTTCAAATTCAGCTTATTTATGTTGTGGTCATGACACCATCTATTTTTTTGTTGTTGTCGTTGGAAACAATGCTTGCTTTTTGTGGTTGGGTTTGTTGTTGTTTTTTTTAATCTTTCTGGAATTTCAGAATTGGCAAAAAATTTTTGTTAGGATTTCACAATTTTTTTCTGGGTCTTGGTTCTTGAATGTTTACTCTGCTCTAGACAGTGGTAAATTAGGAAGAAATGTTTTCCACAGTTGACTGTTTATGAAAGCAGCCATGAAAACAGGAAAGTTTCATCGAAACATTCACATTGTTCAGTGTAATGAATATAATGCAACTCAGTCTGAGTTTTAATAAGAAGCTCTTTCTCCACATCAGCTACCAAGCCTGGTTAATTGTTAGCATTTCTCTACTTCTTTCACATTGTCAGTTAGCTTTTCTTTGGTGTGTTCTCCATTCTCAGTGCTAAACCGAGCTTTAAATTGGGCCAGCTGTATTTCACGTAAGAGTGAATAATCTTTGTTTTTCTGTGAGTAACTTAGTAAAATAACAAAATCAAAGGCTTGTTGAGATCTCAAGGTCAGTTTGAGACTCCATAAGTGTATGTGATGATTCAGCTTAGATTGTTTTGGTGAGCATCCTAGTGAATCTAAGGTTAAAAATTCCAAGATGATAAGATGGCCCTTTGTTTTTAAAATACATTTCCCTGTGACTGTTTCAACTTTTATTTCCTAAGTAGTGACCAATCATACTGTAGCTATTGTAGGAAAATAGTTGAGGGCAAGAGCATTTGAAACCACACTCTGTGCTTGTCATAATCCTGCTTCTTTTTGATCTGAGATGGCAGTTGAAAAAAAAGTTTGGTTGGTTGGTCTTGGTGGTGGGGTTTGGTTTGTTGGAGGTTTTTGTTTTGTTTTTTTTTAACATAAGCATTTTTTCCAGGGATTTCTTTTTGTATGCTTTCAAAGAAAACAGCAACTTCTGCTGTGAGACGTATATTCACAGCTGTAGGAGGGTGCTTGCGTAGTTAAATTCAGCTGGGCTGCAGTTAACCTTAAAAGCGATGAACCAGGCATGCTCATGGAACACTTCCACAGCTTAGTGTCTGATGATTGATCAATAGTTGTATTTATGTGAAACCCAAAAGCATGTGTTTATTTGGCATCTCTGTAGAGTGAAAGATCATTATGTTATTCTACAATTCTCCATCTTATCAGGACAGCTGATGAACAGTCACTTCACAGTGCTGAAATCCTTGTGGAAAGCAGGCTGTCTTGCTGGAGTGAATGTGTTTGTGGGTTTTCAAGCTCTCCTGTTTTGCTGTTGCATATGGTTTTCAGGAAAAAGTAATTTTCCTTTTTATCTTGCTGTTCCTATGCTTGTGGGACACCTTAGGTATAGGCTGTGAAGTCAAAATGAGAAGTGGTCTGCACTCCAGTCATTTGGTTGGCGTGAACGTACCTTACAATTGAGATGACTTTTGTAGAGAACCCTTCATGGCTGTTCAAGATTTAAGTGCTCCAGTACCAATGGCTTCTGTCCATTTGTGTGTAAACTATTTCAGTTAGCAATGTTTTATGAAAGTGTATGATTGTTACAGAGACCTAAATATAAAATACAGCAACACAATATATTGTGAAGAGAAGGGTTCTTTTTCTTCACATTTGCCTTCTTCAGAAAGAAGACTCTTACAGTAAGCTTTAGCCAAAGTAATTGTTTATATGTCCAAGATGTATACCCAACCTAAAAGAGCATTGAATGGCCACACACTGATATGTGTATCACAGCCATAATGATTTCTGAGGTAAGGGTTGTTACACGTAATGGAGTTTTTCTGAGGTCACGATGAATCAGGTTTGTGACTTTGGAGCAGCCTCTGCTTTGTTCACTGTGACCCTACTGATGTGCTGGGAAGAGGCAGAATAATTATCCTGGTTTTTGTTTAAACACCTCTAGAATTCACAAAAGTAGCAGAATTTTAATCAAAGCAGAGAATGATGTCCAAACTTAATATGTATTTCAAGTGATCAAACATAAGGAGTTTTGTCCAGCTGAGTTGCAGAACTGTATTTTAAACATATATGGTTGTGATATATTGAATAATACAACAGAACTTTACCTCACCTCTGATGAAAGCACTTGTGTAGAACATCAGTGTTCATGTAGGTGAATGTACCGAGTTACTGGATAGCCCATGGCAGTCTTTTGCAAAAGCAGATAATGATGATATTACTGGTGACAAAGTCTAATTGCTTTTGTATTATAAAGTAAAGTAATGCATGATAACTTTTATAATCTTAAGCAGACACAGAATTAGGCAAGGTTGTTAGAGAGAAGTGGTATCTTTCATTAGAAAGATGTGGTTGAAGAAAATAGATAAGATTTGGATAGTAGCAGGGCTTGCTGGAAAGGCTCTTGCCTAAGGTGAGACTTGTGGTAAAACCTGTAGTGCCTCTGCTGTACTTCTGTAGGAGGCCCACACCTCACTCATGGTGCAGTAAAACACACACCTCCTTGTAAGCAGAGGCTCAGCCTTAGTCACTGGGGTAGAGTACTATTTTAAGCTCTCCTGGGAGGTTTCCTCCTGGAATCCTCCCTTCCCCACTGTTGGTTCTTATCTTTTTCATCTTAACTCAATGCTCAAGAAGAAAGTAATAGAAAAATAAAGTAAAATCTTTTACTTGTGTTCAAGCAGCCTTTTTTTTCAGAAGGGAAAAGGCCATTTATTTTTAATCTTAAGGTTGTCACATAGATAATTTCTTTTATTTGGTCCCTCAAAAATGTGACCAATTTAATTTTAAACCTGGTGCTAGTCTATAACTTGCCATCACATCAGCTTTATCCTTACATATCCAAAATCTATCTTTCCAAGATTACAATTGACTGTTGATTAATTTGCTGGCCATTAGACCCCTGCAATTTGCTATAATCTCACATTCTGGCTTCCCCCTCCCCCCCTTTGTTCCTCCCCCATTTTGCTTACAACATGCTTTTATGCTGGAGCTTGGCCTACTCGTTGCCAGCTTCCTTATGGTTCTCACTCTTTCTGGGACCTTTTCCAGTTTTGCTCATTTAATGACATAAGCAAGCCCAATACAAAGCTTTATAAAAGCCATGTAGTTGTAGCACCTGTTTACCCTTCAAGTAGTACCCTTCTGTATGAATCCCAAGGAGCATTTTAATGTGGGAATAATCTGAATTGTAAAGCTAAAGGGAGTGAGAAAATTCTTTGCTGTTGGTGGACTGGGAAGACCTGTTTCTGTGTTGGGGGCTCTTTCAAATATTAGCAAAAATGATTATTACTACTTGAAATATTCATCAGTTAGACCGTATTTTCCTCATTCAGCCTTTCCTTCCCTCCACCCTGGTAAAGTTACTGGGCTGGGCTTTCTTCTCTCAGATAATAGCAGAGAGTAACCGCAGCTTCATAGTGATTACTTAGGCAGGACATACAATTTTATCATGTTCTTCTGGAGATTCTCTCCCTGTGCTCAGATACGTGAGGAATTTTTAATGGGTGAGAGTTGCAGAGCTGGAGAAGGGGAGGGTAGGGTGTACTGCAGGCTGTGTAGCAGCGGTATAAATTACCTGTGCTTAAACAGTAAATATCTGAAATTCCTTTTGAGAGTGCATGCTTGGCTTCAGTCATATGTAAGTATCTTTCTACTTCTTAGATGTTTGTCTTCACTTAAAATAAGTAGAGGCACAGCTCAGAACTTCAGAGAATCTTATGTGTTAAGAGGAGTCTTGTTTTCGCCATGGAAATTACCTTGGTCTGTGAAATGCTGCATTGAGCTCTTAGAGAGGATATGGTTGTTTTCCACAAATGGATTACATGTGTAATGTATTTACTCATATCTCATTCCAGATAATATTATTGATTTGAGGTAATATAATTCTTTAAAACATTTGGGATTTTATTTAGTGTAATCTGATTTTCTTCCCCCTGCCATTATAGTAAGGACAGTCTACTGGTGGTTAAAAAAAAAATCAAAAAATGTCTTTACTTGTTGGAGGACTAAAGTAGTATTTTTTCCTCAAGCTCAGACTCCCAAAGGAATAGCATTTTTAATCATTCAATGCAATGAAATGGATACAGAAAATATTAATAATACTGTTCTGAGTAGTCTTTATCAGACATACCTATGTGTAATAGCTTTTCAAACTTGTTTTTTTTTTTAAATTTGATATTAAATGAAAAAGACTGGCTGCTTTTTAGACGTCTTTGTTCCAGTGATAGTCATAAGATGCGCATGAACAAAGAAAATTTATGAAAGCCTTTCACAGTGTAACTCTTGCTCCATCTACTGAAAAGTCCAGTGAAATCTTATCTTCAAGCCTGGTATGAGCAATGAGGGTTGAGCTAATATAGATGCTGGAATTAGTCAGTGGAAGACATTATTATTATTATCAGAGAATGTATGCCTCCAGCAGTGTTTGTAGTCAGGCTACGGGAAATCTAATCCCACAGCCTGTGCAAAGTAGATTGATTAAATTGCATTTAAAGGTCCTTTTTAAGAAAGATATTCTTGCTCATCCAGTAATTGCTGAAGTGTAGCACTCATATAAAAGTCAAGTTTGATGTTTCCTAAATACTACAAGATAACATTATTATTGCTGCTATTATTATTGTTGTTATTATTAGTTTTTTGTGTGACCTTTTGTAAAACTTTGTATTTTGGTATTGTGTACAAGCCTTTTCTCTGTTAGTCATTAAATTAATTTCCTAGTGGTGTGTAACATTACGTTTCAATAGAATTATTTTCAAGTGAGAGGTGTCAAGCCTTCTGGAGTGGTGTAGAATAGACAAAGTGGACTCCTCTATCCATCTGTTTGTTTTCATTACGTTCAGGAAATAATTTCTGACCTGAAGAAGCTGAATTAAATACAGCACTTGAGTATTAGATTGGAGTTACAATCAAGTGACGTGTTAATGGTGCATCAGCCATTTTCCTAATATTGTCTTGATTTAATTGAAGATTAAACTCAGCAAGTGACAGAGGAAAAGAAGAAAGCAGACTGGTGACTGTGGACTGTCAGGTTTATTGCCTGGGGTTATACATGCACCCGCACACACACACACACACACACACACACACACATATAGAGAGAGACAGAGAGAGGGAGGAGTTATGTATACCTCCAGCTGTCTTCCTACCCTTTCTCCAAAACTCTGCCTGATTTCAGGTCACCTGTTGGGTCATTGGATGGCAGTAGAAAATGAGTAGATTCGTTAACTGTTGGTTGAAAGAGAAAAATATTTAACACAATAGTTGTCATCCCCAGAGGTTGGGAGCATTCTAGTTAGTTTGGTGAATTCAAAGCAAAAAAATAGAGTTCCCAGCGAGCCTGTGATAATTCAGGGATTGCAGTGCTAAATAAAGGGATATGTGGTCATCTCTTCTACCATGCTGTGGCTTTCCTCATCTTTTAAGAGGCAAGGAGCATTTTAGCACTGTGAGTGGGAAAAGGACCTTTGGCACATTGGTGGTGGAAGAGAGAACAAAACATTGCTGGCAGCTCATCCTAAGACATGAAAAAATTCAGTTGTGTCTGTTTGAAAATTGTTTAGAGATGATTTTCCTTTAAGGTTTGGGGACAAATTCCCAGTTTCCAGTAGGGAGGTTGGTATGATCCCTGTCACCTGTGACATTGCCTTCAGGTCCCCATGGCTTCCTCTGCTTTTATGACTTTCCCTTCCTTGGTTCTGAATCAAATTAGTTCCTGTTTTAATATGAGATAGCATCTGATTCGGTAAGGCACTTCAGCTGGGGATTTCTAGGCATGCTGCTCTAGTATTATCCAAACTGTTTTGATGTCCAACTCAGGACAGAATTGAGAGTTGCCCCTGCTAATGGTGGGCTGGAGGCTGCTGTTGCTGCTACTGGTTATTTGATGTCTCACCATCTAGATGAAGGAGTCTGAAATGCCCAGTTTTTACAGCCTGCAGTCTGGGCTCCTGTGTAAAGCCCATAGCTGGGGATCTGGGGTTCCTCACCCACAGATTGTCAAGGACTGTGGAGAAGGTCATACATCTTTTTTCTTACTGTTGGTTTGGCTGCTTATTTTAATGACTGTATTCATTTTGAATACATACTAGATTTGTTCAAACCTCTAATCACAGATTATCTGGCTTGTTTTATTAAGATTTACCTATATATGTGTACATTATTTCTTCCACATTTCCCTAACTTGTTATTTTAATGGTCTGGGTAAATGCAGTATCTGCTGCTTTTAATATTTTCTTTGCATCCTGTGATTTTTTTTTCTTTTACTTCCTTAGCTAAATTATGTTACATGGTCTATTAAATTTGTTTTGTTCATTCTTTTCCTTGTGCTTGGTTTTTACATCTCAGTTACACTCATGTGTGATTTCTGTCCATGGTTTGAATTCAGCACATTGACATCTATGTGCTGTATGTGTGTGGTTATCAGTCTTCATTATTTACTGTATCACTGTGTCTTCCAGTGTAAAACAGCTAAAGAAATGTGTTCTTTTTTTTTCTAACTCTTTTTCTAGCTCTATTACATACTTTGCAAAATCTTTGAGGAATATTGCTGCTGTTTGCTTTTTCTATATATCAATTTAGCTTCCTAGTTGCATGTATTTCTGGAATGCTACATTGCAGTCGTTTGTGATCATGAATAATTGAAGCCCAAAGGTTAAAACAGGGTGGTTGCACGAGTTTAGGAACAAGGGGCTCTGTGGATATTGTAGTCTGAGCTCTGTGAGAAACACACTCTTTGATCATAAGATAGGTCCAAGGGCCAGATGCTGTTTAGACAGCTTAAAGTTAAGCATAAATCTGTGCAAGGCTGGGAATATATTTGCTAAGTTGAAATGTGGTATAGCATTATCCAGATAAAGGTAAATAATTACTACCGCTCAACTGAGGACATTTTATTTGATCTGTTAATTAACACTTAAGTGAAAAACAAAGTAGAGAGCACTCAGCAGAAGACACTCTTCATTTTGCTGTTTGTTTGGAGTTCACCATGTCCCAACCAGTTGACTTGGATACATTGTCATTATCTTGCTCTGCTGTAAAACATAGTTGGTCTTCTGAAAGCAAAAACTAAGTTTAGTGGTGTCCTTATAACTTCATCTGCATCTGCCACCATCAGGTCATGCTCTGTTAGCCTGTTCTCAGGAGACAAAACTCTTGTAACCAAATGATGCTTGAGTGCAGGGTTGCTGTCCAAGCCAGCTAAGGTGCTTCCTCCTCTTAGGAAGGTGTTCTGGTTTTCCTGTGTGAAAGTATGTGTTACTCCTCAGAGTCAACCTTGTGTTTATGAAAAAAAGATGTCTGCAGGTTGCTGGGTCTGATGGGATTCTGGCTTAAATATGAAAACTGTATGTCCTTGGTAGATGAGGTCCGTTAGACCCTCTGCAGCTCAGTCTTCTGAGGCAAGACTTGTTACTGACACCAGAAGTCCTTGGCTGCAGAGTGATGGACCAGCACATATTATTAAGCCTTGGAGATGGAGAAACTAAACTGGTATGCTCTAGTGCAAGAGGCCATGAAAGTGCTCTTCGGGTCAGGAAGGATTCCCTGCACCTCTCTTGAAGGCTTTGTGGAAGGGCTTGAGATGGGCCTTGTTAATCTGCTGTAGATCCATGCTTTGTATTCCCCTCTTCTGTCTAGGCAACCAGTTAATTTTGAGGATTACTTCTAGTTACATTTATTTTGTATGTACTGTATTATATGAAGGGAATTGTTAAGATGACTCTCTGTACTCTTTAGATTAGACTTCCAAGATCCCTAAAAGGACAACGTCAAGAGAATATGGGAAAATCATGCTGAACATTGGATAATGGCATTTGAAATAGAGCTTGATGTGATCCTCGAACATTCCGGAGTCCTGTATTGCCTGAGACAGTTTCTTTTCTAGGACATATGTGCATCAATTAGTATGTACTGCTATCAGGTTAGATATTTTAATTGGTCGTCACTTCACTTTTGAGAAGCTGGCTTTACTTCAGAAAGTTAATAAGACCTTGAGGTAAGATAGTCTTCAAAATGAGATGATGATCTGTCTTGCTGAATTAGTTGTTGGATCTACTGGATGAATCCAGTAGTGGGTATATGAAGACTGTAGAAATACTGTCCAGCTTGCTGAAGGAGGAACTTTCTCTATTGTGTAGCAAAATGTTGGGTTGCTGCTTTGCCACTCATGTCGTCCCTAAAGGGGAGCTTCTTGAGCTCACATTGTGTGCTCTTCGGAGGGTAAACAACGTGAGTAAGCAAGCCTTGTTTATGGGATTGTTTTTGTTGGTTTGGGGCTTTTTGTGTTTTGGGGGATTTTTGTTGTTGTGTTGGTTTTGGTTCCTTTCTGAGTCCTTGCGTGTTTTTACCTTGTTGTGGAATGGGAATAAGCATCTCCTAGCTAAAGTTTCACTACTGGTGTCAGTTTGCCTTTGGATTATCAAGAAAGGGAGTGTGATCAATTTTCTTTTCCATGTTCCTGTCCTGATAGCCCCGTTCCATGAGAGTTTAACATAGAGCTGATGTGGTCCTGTCTTCCCAGTGCTGGGTGTTGCCTTTTGTCCTTGTGCCTGTGCTGCTGCTGGGGAGGTGTCAGGGGGTGCCTGTGCTCAGGGAGCTGGAGGTGACCCTGGCAGCAGAGTTGTAAGGGTTTCTCTGGCTCAGCTGCCTGTGCTGTCCATGTGTCCTGCTGCCCCAGCAGTAGTGAGGTTGTAGGTGTGTGTGTGGGCACGGGAGCAGTGTTGGATCAGCTTCAGTAGCCATTGTACCACGTGCGGACTCATCCAGAGTTGTGGGTGTGCAGCGGATAAGGGAAAAATGCTCATTTCATAAACTTTGAGAGGAAGAATGAGTTGCAGTTCAGAGCCTGGTCCCAATTGGCTACTGTATCCTTTCTTTCTGTAGGAAAACCTCAGCTGACCCAGAAGAGTGCTTGTTTGATCCTGAGTTCAGACATGCTTCACACTCTAATCTGGTCGCTCTTTTGTGAATAAACCTTGCCTCCTGCTGCTGTTTTCCTCGTCTGGAGGCAAGCCTCAGGTTTCAGGATTGCAGTCTCTAGAGCATAGAAGCAGCCCTTTCCTCTCAGTTTTGAAGTTGAATATTAAAGCATTTTCTACTTCTCGAGCCCTGCAAATGCTTGAGGAGCTCCATGTGCTTGATACGATCCTGAACTGTAGGTTGTTTCATGTCTCCCTTCTTTTGCCTTTCCTCAGGCCGATTGAAAAATGACCTGGCTGCATCATTTTTAAGTGCAATAAAAACTCCTGCCAGTTTCCTTTGCCGGAAGTTTCGCTTTCTGGGTGTGTTCCTGTTCTTGTTTGGTTGGTTCAATTAACAACCAACATTTGCATTTAGTTTTCTTTTTGTTTCACAGGGGATTTTTTGAGCAAACTGTGGGTGCTGTGGCATTCAGAATCAGTAGTGCCCTGCAGCTGCCTGTGCCTCCAACTGCTGGCAGGATGTCCTGGGAGCGATGGGAATGCTCACTGGGAGCTCTGTGCTGGCAGGTTTGAAGATCTCATGAAATAAGTCAAATAAGACTGGCGTGGTTGAACTGTTCACCTCCTGAGGAAAGAGGAATGGCTGGCAAGAAATGTTGAAAGAACTCTTGTCTGTGAAGGGCTGTATTTAGTTGTGTCCAGGAGGCTGCAGGAGTAGTTTTGTTCCTTCCTTCCCATAAGTGCTTTCCTTCAAGAAAACAGTTTTGTGTTAGGTTTCATGGGTGAGAGACATTTGACATTTTATTTTGACAAGATAGAAAATGTTTTACTCTTTTGCTTCATAGAGCAGTTTTAGTACTGTACCAAATAACAAAAATGAGTAAACAAGAGGATTTTACAAAAACTTTATCCTTTTTTTTCCCTCTCATGTTGGTTCCACCTGTGGTTTACTGCAGCAGGTTTTAGCTGGCTTGTCTCAGTTTTCAGGGGGCTACACAGAGAGTTCCGTTTTGTCTTAGCAGTTAATGGAGATGATATGGGCTGGCTGTCCTGAATTAGCCCTGGAAAATCTTGTTTGTGTGTTTGGGATGAGTCAGGAAGGAAAGTGCCAGGTTGAAATAACTCTGCCAATTCTGAGTGAAATGGAACAAAGTCAGGAAGGTCCTGTTCTGCTGCACCTGCACGCCTGGCCAGGCTGAGGGCTTCAGGCCCAGGGAGAGGAGGAAATGTGTTAGCTGAGTTCAGTTTACAAGACCTGATTTCATGCTATGGAGGTATTTGTTTTTCTGAAATGCTTTGGCTATCATTTTGGGGATGGACCTGCACATTTCTAAGGATTTTTTATCTATCAAATAAAAAGGATCTGTAATTCCATGTGATAATGAACTCCACTCTTCCATATGATGTTACTGAAGTGTTTATAAAAAAGGGCATGAGCATACTGTATCATGCACAGGATTAATACAGGTTGGTGTAACCACATGAAAATGAGAATTATTCTAAGGATCCTTTAGTATAAACTTCTGAAACTCCTATTAGCTGTGTCTAGTTCTGCACTGGTAGATCATGGAGTGTTTTCTTTCCTAGATTGCTTCAAGTACGGAGCTGTAAACATTGCATCCTGTGTAGCTTGAGATGAGAAAAACAATTCTGTCTCAAAGTTGGCAGACTTATTTCTATATGTCTCACATATGTTGAGCACTTCGAAGACAAGCAAACAACAAAACCCAAAACGAAAAAAAAAAAACAGCAAAACTTCCATGGGGTTTAGATGCTGTAGTAACAAGCACAGATTAAGATTTACTCAATGCTCAGCATAAATTTACCTGTCACCTGTGTACATGTCTGCTTTTGGGACGGGAACACTATTTGTCTATTGGCATTGGGGGATTTCATTTCACCTTGTAATAGAAATGTTTTCCTGTTACCAGTGAAGTTATTTTTGTGAGATATACAATATTACAACTGGGAAGAAAAAGGAAGAGATGCAAAAATAAGATGAGGAAGCTATTTTGTTTATTTTGTCTCTTGGTGCTGTATAGTTTGGAGTTATTAAAGAAGTTTTACAAAATGCTTTTCAGCGTTGCAGCGTCAATTAATTAAATGTTTGTGTATGCTTGACTAAGGCCAGTTTTCTTCAAATTGTTTTATCTTATAGCTGATAGATTCAAGCTATTCTAGAAGATCATGTCTGGCATTTTTACATATAATGCAAGTGATCTAAAGAGAAGGATGCACATGCACATGTTTGATTGTTTTCTTCTTGCACTTTTGGAAAGTGTGCATGAGCAGGCACAGGAGATGGGTACATTCTACATTTTGTCACAGTTTTGTCTGATTCTCTTCTTTGTCTGCCATGCACTAATCTTGGTATCTGATATAAAAACTGTAACTACTTCTTTCCTCACTCTGCCATTGTTGCTTTGGCTTTTCTGAGCTTAGTCCTGCATATTATCCCCTCTTTCAGGGGGAAGGTTGCTTGCTTTGCATTTTGGTGGGTTTTTTTTAATAGGAAAGTTCTTATCATGCATTTACAATCTAGTATGCATTTAATTGCTGTTAAAAAATTATGAAAAACATCATGTGTACATATATTGTCTTTTAAATTGACCCTTCCAAAGCACTTCTTCACTTGTCTAAGAAAAATTAGATAGTGCTCTATTAGAGCAGAGGTGCTTTAGGAACTGTAGTATGATGTGATAGATACGTGTGGCAGGAGTAAGATGTGGTTTTGTGCAGATGTGAGGCTTACCTGGAAGAGGAGGGAATCCCCTTCTTCTGCCCGTAAGTGGGGGATCAGGTCCTATAATCGTGTGCAGTTTGCATCATACCTGTACCACCTTCATGCTCTTGACACAGAGATGCAGAACAAGCTCATCTGAACGTCTCTGATGGTTTCCACTTTGAGTTTCACCAAGAGCTTTCAAAAAATTGGACTCTTTCTGTTCAGTTTGATGCTTCAGCAAAAATCTTTCTTGAGGTGGCTTGCTAGAAGCTCCTAGGTCCTAAGGACTAGTGACAGAGAGCAACATGACAGCAGCTGGACATCCAGGACAGTATTTCACACCTCTGTCCCCTTTCCTTTCCCAGCATTGTATTTTAAGAAACATGTAATTTTATGTGTTTATTTCTGAAGACTTTATTTTATACTGACATAAACTGAATATATCAGGAGTCATGTTTTATGTTGTACTAGCAAAGGAATGTTTCCCCCTACAATAAACCAAAACTGTTGCAGATCAGAGCTATTTAGAAGACTATCTTCTCAACCCCTCAGATACCCTCTGTCTGGGCTAGCTATTTTGAAAAATATTTGCATATTTGAAAAATATGACAGCTGTTATAAATGCTCGTGTGTATGACACATACTTGGAAATGGTAGGAGTTACAAATATAAAAATTGGCTGCAAGATACTTATGTCCAGGACAGGATAGAAAATACTGAGGGAGAAAAGTGTGATAATTTGCCTTCTGTAGAACTGCATGTGCAGACTTTGCTTGCATGGGCTGGCTCTGCCAAGGAATTTGCCTTGTGATAAATCAAGATGGGGAAAATTCAGGACTAAGAGGCTTGTTTAATCAAGTGAGGTGTGTTTGTAGGCAGATTGATGTGTGGAAATTACCCTCTTACTATGAAGGACTATAGAGGCCTTCAGTGTTGTTTGATTGGGAAAGACTTTGTGGATTGGTGACTGGAATGGTTTGGGGGAATTTTTAAGACCAAGGTGTAGCAGCACTTAATATAGGTGATGTTGTGAGTTTGATTACAGTGTATAATCCCTGAGAGTACTACTCCAGTGGCTAGTAAGTGGCTAAAGGATGCTGAATATGTAAAGTAGTGAAACCCACACATTCATTGTACCTACTTGGTGGGGTTAGTTCTTCTGCACTTTCTTAAAGATGGTGTGGCCATCGGATCATCTTGCTTTGGCAAAGTTACCTTGGGTAAGCAAAGAAAATTATAGCTCTGAGAAGCAATGGATCAGATTAACTCTCTTGTGGTCTTACTGCCCTTGGCTTTCTGTAACAACCCTGGTGGAATGTGTCAGAAGCAGACCTAGTATGGAGTGTTAATAGAGCTCTCTTCTGTTGCAATTTAAAATTGAATGTTAGAAATACTTTTTTGAGATTCCTGAAAAGGTGGATTTTGTTTTGCACGAGTTTTCTTTTAAAGTACCTGACTAATGTGCAAAATACCGAAATACTCTAGTAAACTGTTTCAGCTCTAAGCTTGTTACTGCTTCACCCTATTTTTGTTTAAAATTGCATTTTAAGAAACATCTAATTTTGTGTTTAGAGACTTGATTTTACACTGACATAAATTGAATATATTGAATCATGTTTATGATGTACTAGTAAGGTAGTGTTTCCCACAACATTTTTATATAAATATAAATATATATAAATATATATAATCAGACTAATTAAAATCCTGTGTGGGAAATGCAGCTTGTTGACTGGAATTGTTTTCGATGACAGTGAGCTTCAGGGAGAGTGTTGGTTTTTACAGCCGCCTTGTTTCCAGCACCCTGAAAAATTTCTCAGAATTTAGAGATTGTTCTACTGAAATGGCATTTTAAATAGCCACATAGTAGCTGATGCATAATGAATGAATGTATTGTAATGGACCAGAAGGATCTGAAAACTATGTAGCCAGGCCTTCTAGACAGTGTGGATGTTGCATACTTTTGTGAAATTCAGCTTTAGTATTCTTTGGAAATAATCTCTGAGATACTGTTATTTGACCTTGATAATATTTTTTTTCAACTTCTTAATCTTTTGGTTAGATTTCACTGAATGTTGATTTCTAGAAGTTGATAAGTTTCTACTTTAAATTCCTCTTTACCTTCCAACAATAGCAAGCTGTTTATATGCAGAAAAGAGGCCTGTTGCAAGAATAATTTTAATTTCATTCCGTGCTGTTCAAATTCAGAAATTGTATATATTTAGTTACGTGTGGCTCACAAACAAGGAAATTTGACCTTCTTTATGCATGATTTCTGTCATCCTTGGGCATAGCTGGAGAGAATGGTTGGTTGATTCTGATGAGAATCTGTTTGAGAAGGAATAATTAGGAACCATCCAGAGTGGTTTTGTTTTTCTGTCACAAAAAGACTGAAATCCAGAATCATCATGACCATGAACCTTGTTACTCTTTTTTCCTCTTCAGGTTTGGTAGTGTTATACTGCCATTTTGATTAAATAATGCTTTCCCCGTTCAGTCTGCATTGAAATGATCTATTCTGTGGAGGCATCTTCTTTGCCCATGGCATTATCCAACTGTTTCTTGAAGAGATCCCTTCAGGTATCTGTTGGGAGTAGTCTGATCCTGTGAAGCATATGAATGGCAACTGATATTAGGATTGCTAATGCTTCTCCTAGGCATTGTATTTCCTGTAGTGAAGATCTAATTCAGTGAGTAAAGAGGTTCAAAGACTTCTAAAACTTGTTTGTGTAGCACAGTGCTGTAGCCCTAGGTGGGGTTCTAAGTACAGCTGAAGTATCCATTGGTAGCGCCACACAGATACTGATTTTGCAGGGTGTATTTTTAGGGGAGACTTTTCTTTGGGCTGTGGTTTATCACATGTGGGGCTGGTGTCCAGTGCTGAAGGAATGTTTCAAAGCCTTTTTTGCCTGGAGCTGCCCTTCTGATCTGCTTTTTCAAAGTCCACAGAAAATATTTTAATGGTGTGCTTCTAAAGAATAAATATTATTACTAGCGTGTTATTTCACAGCTGAATAAATTTGTCTGATATACAGAGTCTGAACATGCCTGGCTTGCTTGGTTCTCTAGTAATTTGGAAAACAGTTTAGCAGTGGGAGTACAGTAGTATTTTGCAGAAGGACTCATGCAAAGAAAAGACAAACAAAATTGTATTTAGGGCTGTTCTCTTGGCTATAGTGAATAATTAATAATGCTGGAGGTGATGTAAGCAGGGTTGTGCTACATTTGGGAAGAACATTCTGGTTGTGGTATACTCCTTGTTTTTTCCGGTTGTGTTGCAGCTGTTTGCTACTTTTCCCAATTCCACTACTGCTTATGTCCTGAAATAATCTTGCCTGGTTCAGTGGGACTGCCTGTAAGCTTGTGTTTACAGGAGGGGATTGACTTCAGTCTCCAACAAATGCAGACTGAAGCTGGAAGTACTTCTTTAAATTCTGGTTGTATATGAAAATAATTCCATAAGGAATGATGGATGAGATCAGCACAGCCCAGCATTAGGTTGGGTATTGGGAGAAGCAGTAAAACTCCACCTACCCTCAGACTGCCTTCAGCTTAATGTCAAGGATCTAGGAACAGGCTTGTTGGTGCTCTATACAAAGATACCCACTTTTTAATTGGGGCATTCAGTAAATGGGAAATATTCAGGTAATATTCAGGTGTCTGTTGGTGCTTTATGCTTAGCTGGGAGTAAGCATGCCTTTCTGTTATGAATCTGAAAACTGCTCTAGGAAGACATTCTTTCTACCTCCAGTATTTGCCAGCTTTCAAAGTCTGTAACTTAAAAGATTAGAAGCTAAATTTTACCTGTTAAGCATTTGTACCCATCTGCCACTCTTAGAAAGTATTTGAAATACTGAAACACTTAGCACTCCTTTGACATTTTTTCTTCCTTTGGTTTCTACTTGGAACAATTTCAAGCCCCATCTGTAACTTGTCCCTTATATACTTGGAAGTTAGAGTACAGAAGCAGATTTCAGTGACTTACATTTAATGTGGGATGATGTGTTGGCATGCATTAAAAATAACTTCCTTTTAGTTCTTCAGACTTTTGAGATTTAAAATATTGCATGCGATCTCGCAGAGTTTTAAAGAATAGTTATTTTTAAATAAAGATGTAGATAGATAGTTTGGTACTTGAACAAGAATTTAAAAAGATGCAAACATGTTTGGGGAACAAAGTTTACTCGAGGAAAAAAAAAAGTAATGTCATTTGACTGAAGAAAGTTAACAAAAAAAGAGTGAAACCTTGTTTCCAAATATGCCAAGGTACAAATATATTTTGCACAGTGTATTTTTAAAAGACTAAATTTGATTATAATTAGACAAATTTATCTGCAACATAGAGCTGTACTGTTTGGTTTGGCATGTTTAAAAGAGTCTGTAATGGGTTGTGGATTACTGCCTAGGTACCTAGTTTTGCTTTTGGAACTGGTAAAATCTTTCTGCAGGCTTTTTCATGAGACATGTATCGAACTCTACCCAAAGGCAGCATTTTCCCCTTAGACTGCCATCCAGAGTTAT
Source organism: Hypocryptadius cinnamomeus (assembly GCA_013400635.1). Taxonomy (NCBI): domain Eukaryota; kingdom Metazoa; phylum Chordata; class Aves; order Passeriformes; family Zosteropidae; genus Hypocryptadius; species Hypocryptadius cinnamomeus. The sequence goes on along the minus strand of VYZP01011568.1, from coordinate 60,021 downwards.
CAGTTATATTGTAAAAGTTAAATAAACTAATCCCCTTTACATCTTTTTATAGTTGTGGTCTATTGTGTTTCAATTGTCTAAAATCCGAGTCCTAAAGTCCCAAATGTTTTGTCTGCCTTGCAGCACACCTCTGTGGATGGATACACTGAACCACACATCCAACCTATCAAGTCAAGTAGCAGACAAAACATCCCCCGATGTAGGAACTCCATCACATCCACAAATGAAGAGCATCCTCACATTGGAAATTATCGCTTACTGAAAACAATAGGAAAAGGAAATTTTGCCAAAGTGAAGCTGGCAAGGCATGTGCTTACTGGAAGAGAGGTAAGCCTTGGACAAAAAAAAGACTGACAGTCGGATTTGTTTTCTTTGGCTATCTTTATAATAAGTATTTCTTCTAGAGGATGTTTTAGGATATAGAAGAAGTTACCTGACATGCCTGAGTTTCCACCTAACCACTTACCCACCCACCTGCTTTTTAAAATGTAGCTTCTTGGTGAAAGGATCAAAATGTTTGTT
>VYZP01011568.1:0-49869 GCA_013400635.1 Hypocryptadius cinnamomeus | reverse complement strand
TTGTGTGTGATAGTAAAAAAAATTAATACTGATACTTTGTCTTTGTCATGCTCAGGAGAAGTGTTTGACTACCTAGTTGCACATGGAAGAATGAAAGAGAAAGAGGCTCGATCAAAATTCAGGCAGGTATGAAATTAGTGTGTCCATTATTTTTTTTTCTTTTGTTTCTATTTATGTTGCTTTCAGATACACATGAGCATGAGCAAACTTCTTTTACTTAACCAAAAATTGTTTTGATAATGTTTATTAAAGCTGCAGTGGAAAAAAAATCCCAGAAGAGAAAAACATCTGCTTCCTATATACTGTCTAAAAATAGTAAAATTGTTTTACATTTTCTTTTAGTCAGTGTTCCTAAGAGTCATTTTTTTTTATTGTGACTCACTTGAGGTTTAAATTCTTTTCTGAATATTTTAGAATTTTACAGCTGTTCTATCTAGAGATGTTGATGTGATGACAGGTACTGCTGTATCATGTCACACTGTTTTGTATGAAGGCTATTCTGTAATAGGCTTTTATATTCTTATTAGAGACTTCCTCATCTTAATCCTTTTCTTACTCTGGTTTTAGTGATTGTTTTGGAAAAGTTTTAATCAGATAAATATAGCAAGTTTGGTGTTTTTCAGAATTAAGTTATATAAGTAACATGTAAAGAAACTGCTCTTAACTTACTGTTTCAGATTTGTTTTTTGTTGTATATGTGAAAGACATGAAAATGTTGAATGAATTGTTCTGCTAGGGATGAATTGCAAAGATACGCAGTTGATATTTAGAAGATAAAATCTGAGCTGATGTATCTGGCTACTGTCTTGAAGGGTGGATTAATTTCCATTGAATAGTTACTGCTATTGGGTGATTTGCATTTTCAAAATATGGTTCTCCAGTTATCTTGAGTGGTATGTATAAAACTTCTTTTTAGTAGGAAAATGAGCCACTTATAGGGACTTTTTGGTTTTGCTATTTAAGCTTTAATGAAAGCAAATTAGATGAATCTTTTTTAAGAGAAACACTTTATTTATTAATTTCTTACATTCTAGTGGATCATATCAGGAAGCAAAATTACTAAATTATATGCAAAAACTTATAGTGAAGTTGAAATAAAATATTTCACTGATCATCTTGGTGTTTCAGATTGTATCTGCTGTACAGTATTGTCATCAAAAATGCATAGTTCATCGTGATCTTAAGGTAGGTTGTTACTTCTTTTCTTTTTGCTGCCTATCATACAGACTTAATTATATTAGTCCTTGCCACCGCCTGTGAATGCCTCAAACATGTGAATGAAGGAACTATCATTTGTATTTCATTCTCAATTTCCTGAATCGCAAAAATAATGTAGCTTGCCTCTTGGAACAGGGAAGAGACAAGAATAGAACATGTGTTACTTTCATTCCAGTTTTGGCTTTAGGAAAAAGACATGCTCTCCAAAGAATTATACCTGCTGTCATGCTGGTATCTACACAGTGAAGCTGCAGAAGATCAATTTATATCAGCCATCACTACTTATTTAAAATATTTCCAGTTAAGGTATATTGCAAGGATATATAAAACAGTCTTTCCTTAGTGATTTATAAGAAATACATTATGTTTTTAATCTCTTTGAGCTTCTGGTTTATATTCTAGTGTTTAATTTGGGCAGGAAAATCAATTAAAGGTAAACAGAAATTAGTTGATTTTTTTTTTTTAATCCTTTTTAGTAATGTATCTGTGTAAACCATCAGACCATATTAAGAGTTCAGCAAATGCAGGTACAACCTAAGCCTTGCCTGAAGCTGTCTTCATGCCAAGTTTAGGTATCATGGGACTTGGACATCATCCTCACCCATTTAAAAGCTCTCTTGAGCTGTTGCTTTGATGTCTTTGAACATTTACGAAGAAAACACTGGTGTTGATTCTTTCTTACTAATGTATCTTGATACTTGTGAAAAGCTGAGGTTGAATAATTCCTAAGGGTTTTTCTTCACCAGTATCTTTTGTCTTATCTTATAATGCACTGCAGCACTCTTTCAACCTCATTCTTACAAATCTGTTCCCTGATACCTATCAATCTCCCAGCTCCTGCGTGTGCACATGAGGATGGATAATAAATAAATACAATCCTTTTCTGCTGAGTTGTCCCTGTCCCAGGAGTGTTGTCATCTGATGGTGGAGGTGCCTGCCCAGCACTCCGAAGTCAGAATGCAAGGAAGGAAAAAAGGGTCGAATCTCACAGAAATCTTGATTTAAAAAAATTCCTCTATATCTTGCCTGATGGTTTGGAGCCTGTGAATGTTTTGTCAAGCTTCCTTGAGATTACTGCAGCCACTTCTGTTGAGCTTTGCCGAAGGGTGCATCCAGGAACCTCTTAGCCAGCCAGGACAGGCCCTTCACTGGTTCTCTAGGTTGGCTGGGAGTAGGGAGCCAGCCACCTCCTCATGCTTATCTAGCTCTGGCTCCTTCAGCCCAGCTATGTGACTGAATCTTGCCTCATTAACCCCTGCAGTTACTTGGCATCCTGCATCTTGCTCTTTCTCCCAGAGCTCCTTAGAGCCTCCACCTCTCTTCCATTTCTTAGTTCCATAGCACACGCAGCTCACAGGCCGTGCTCTCAAGCCTATGCAAAACAGCTTTGCAGCATTCACACAGGAACTACCTGCCACAAGGAGTCCGCTGCTGATCTCCTTCCTGTTTGCGAGGCAGCCAGGCAAGCTCCAAAATAACTTTTATTTGATTTTTTTCTATGTCTTCTCCTGGCTGGAGTTATGCTAGACTCATTTAAAAAGTTCAGAGTAAAGTGTGATTGAGAGCCAGTCAGCCTAGCCAATGAAAAATACATTTTCCAAAGGAAAAAAGGCTAAATGTGTGGCTTTATGGAGATGTTCTTGCTTCATCTCTTTCCAAGTGATATGACATCTGTCTCATTTAAAACTCTTCTCGTGGAGCTGTGGAGAAGAAAAAGCAACTTTAAAGTGGTGTCTGCCTTCTCATCTGCTTCTGTTGACTGTACAGTATCAGCACGTTGAGCAATTGATATTGCAGCACAACAAGACAGAGGTCTAGCACCACTTTGAATATTTTTTATAAGACTTTTTCGTTTTAATAACGGGGTAAACTCTACTAGTTGCATGTTTTTTCAGACTAAACTGGAGAGATGTGTAAGAAATTATGCAAATTTGTCCAGGCTATTCTGGTTGAAAAATTGTCTCCTTTTCACTTTGTAAATATAAACAACTTATTTAGAAAGGGCTATAATCAATTACAGCTTTGCTCATCCTATGAGGCACAGAACTTATCTTTTCAGGTCATAGTTTTTGCTCTGAACATGTAATCAACAAGAGCATTGTCTTTCTATTTGCCATATTAAAAAGGTCTTTTGGTGTTTTTGTTTGAAGTAAGGAACCTGAAAGTGTGGGGCACTTGGGTAGCAGAGTACTGTTGAACTAGGAGGACTGTTGTAATCACAAAGCAGCTGCACTGACAGTACTGTTTTCACCACAAGGAAAATGAAGTCTTTGTGAAGTTGTGTAGAAGGCTGTCAGATCTGGAAAACAACTCTGTGAGTCTGTCTGCAGGCACATTAGCTGGAACCAGCTGGGATTACATGTCATGAATTGGAAAAATAAAATTTCCAGGATAGAGTTTGTAAAAATGGGCTGTATTTTACTCCTGATCAAGGCTTAATTCTGTTGTGCGGCTATTGGCTTGATACACTGGTAGTTAATTGTCTGCTATTCTGTTCATGGAGTGTAAGCGAAAATTTTAAAAATAAGGTCAAACAAACCCAGACAAAATCATGTTTACCCTTTTAATCAAATCTGCTGACAATTAGATTGCTGCTTCTCTGATTGTGAGCTGAAACATTTCTGTATTTTCTGGGCTCAATTCTGAGCACAGCATCTGATGAGAGATGACTCTTTGCTGTAAAGCTGTTGTTGGGCAATAAGGTGAACCCTCTAGTGTGGTTAACATTTGGCCTCCTGTTGAAAGAGTATGATTTGTGCTCTGCTTGGTGCTGTCTTCTGTTGCTGGCACACAGATCAGGAGCTGAGACCCAGTTAGATAAATAAACATTGCCCAGTTCTGCTGCCCTCCTTGCACAACGTCCTTGCATTTTGAGAAATCACTTTATTCCCCCAATAATATATTGGTATTTCTGTAACTTCACCCTTTTAATCTTCTTTCCTACCTGTGATGCTAAATATAAGATACTGTTTATTGACTCTCCAGGTACCTGTACACTTCACATCTATGTATATGTGATGCATTGCATTCACATGATTGCTGCACAGGCAATCTTAGATATATAGAATACATTCTGTGTGAAAAGAATTAAATACTTGAGTGCTGACACCTTGGTGTTGCTGTTGCTGAAGCAAACACTAATAATAAAAGGGAGAGGATTTTTTGGTACAGAATGCTAAAGTACAACATGTAGCTTGAAGTGTTTCATCTTACAAGCAGAAGGTATCTTCCTAAGTCTTAAATTCCTTCTAACATGTACTCTGCCATAATGGTGGTAGATGATGTCTAGGATTAGATTTACTCTCCTTGGCATCAGAAATTGGCATGAACCTGTCAAAAGCTTCAACTGCTATTCTGAGATATCTAGACTTCACTCTAAATCTGAACTAAGTTACTTCCAGAATATAAAATGTTCATAGTTGATTCACTAGCTGACTTTTAAGTTTGTTTAGCTGCTTTTAATAGTTATATTTTCTTGAGTAAACATTCCTGACTTACAGTCCTTGTAACATGTATGGGGAATTAGTTTCTTTTATTCTGCAAGAAAGGGGCAGATGGTGAGCCATTTTAGAAACATCATTTTTGTATTTATTGGTAAATTATATATTGCACTATATATATATTTATACTTAATCTGATATAAAAATTGTTCTCTTCCTCTTTTATTTTCCCCTTAGGCAGAAAACCTTCTACTTGATTCAGATATGAACATTAAAATTGCAGACTTTGGGTTTAGTAACGAGTTCACAGTTGGTAATAAACTGGACACGTTTTGTGGCAGCCCGCCTTACGCCGCTCCTGAACTTTTCCAAGGAAAGAAATACGATGGCCCTGAAGTGGATGTATGGAGCCTTGGGGTGATTTTGTACACACTAGTGAGCGGATCACTGCCATTTGATGGTCAGAATCTAAAGGTACAGTTACAGTATGAAAGCTTGGCTTCTGCTGGCTTTAAATCTTCTGTGTCATCAGGAGCTCATCTTTTAAACTCTGATTTTACAGGAACTGAGGGAGCGAGTACTGAGGGGGAAGTACCGCATTCCATTCTATATGTCCACAGACTGTGAAAATCTACTGAAGAAGCTACTAGTACTGAATCCAATAAAACGAGGCAGCTTGGAAGTAAGTCATTTGGTCTTGGAAAAAAGGGGGCTCAAATTAAGAAAGAATAAAATACATAAAACAGTTGCTTGAGAATTCTTAATTTTTCAGGATTGATACTTTGTTCTTGTTTTAAGGGCCCAGAAGTCTTTTTTAAATAAAAAAAAAAAGAGGAAATGTCCCAAAAACAGTGCAGCTTGAAAATAGGAAGTGTTAATCAACGAAAATCTAACCTTAATTGCAGCTGACTAACAACTAAAATAAGAGCATTTCAAAGTGCGAACTGTTCCCACTAGTTTCAGTCAGATAATGGAGCTAGTTCAAAATCTGTGGAAAGCAGGACAAGATTGTAAACATCTTCCAGGAGTTTCTCAGAAAAACAAGACCAGCAGCAGGCAGTACCATAAGCTTTTTCATGACTTCTTAAAAAGGATAGGTGGAAGAAGAATAACTAGCTGATGGAAAAGAGTGTGGAGTTTATACATGTAAACACTGAGAACTCTGTGAATGGTGAGCTAATGATGGCTAGGTATTTCTGTTCAAGCATTTCTTCTCCCTCTTCTGGTAGTTTTGTTTCTGAGTAGCTGGAAAATTTATATATATAATATTTCCTGCTGTGTCCCTCGGGTAAAATCTGTTTTGGGGATTTCTAACGAGTTATGATTGTAGTTGTTAGTAAATTAGGTTTTCGTTTCATGTGATGCGGAAAATCTGTGCACAACTTGTAAGATGTCTAAAAGCTTCAGTGTTTTTTAAGGGGCTGTTTTGTTCAAGATTGATGTATTGGATAATACTTGCTGCATAGCTGATATTTAACAAATAATCGGTGTAGAGTTCACTCTAAAAGCTGCCTGGTTCTATTGTATGAATTCTTTAATGGGGAGGGGCTTTGTAAATAACATCTACTTGCCATAGAGATGAATGTAGAGCAGAAGATAAATAGAATACTTTTTAAATAGTATTGGCATGAGTTAATCATTAGAGACTTTTGTTTCATCTTTCTACACTTGTGCAGCAGTGGATGCATTCCAGAGACTAAATCCCATTTAAGCAGCTTTTTGTTTGTAGTGGCATGACTTATGCTTCCTGGCATGGACGCTACCTGTGGAAGGAAGCATGCACTCTCTGAGCTCTGTCTGCATGGAACTCATTCTGAGCTGATGCTGGTTTATGGCTTTTTATAAATAGTTTGTAGTTGAATAAAATCTGTGCTGGAGAGAATAGTGAACGATGGCTTCCGCTTTACTGATATGTGCTTATTATGTTCTGTGATTACTAAAGGATTATGTCTAAGGGACATAATGGTAAGAGTGTAGTCACTTCAAAGATCACAGTTTACCTGTGTCATGTTTAGGTTTTAGGGAAATAGTTTTTTCTTTTATTGGATTTTCTTCTAGATTTTCAGCAGTTTCTCTTCAAATCTAATTTCACTTTCATTCTAGGTATTGTAGTGTTACCCAGATTTTGTAAAATTCCTTCCTGGCCCTGGAGAGAGGTGTTGGATAGCAGCCTCTCTGAAAGGACAAGGCAGTCAGATTGTGTGGAATAGAGAGAGTAAATGTTATGTGTGACCAAGGGTCTTGAGCCAGTTCCAAAAAACTGACATCATACATTGATCAGTATGCTAGCCTGAGGGGGAGAGAGGCATCACAACCTTTCTTTTTCAAAGGAATATTCCTGAAATCACATTTGCTGAATTAAAAAGTGTGGTATGTGGTTTGGAAAGAAGTTTCTGTCTGAAAACACTTCTAAAAATACATGTTTAGAATGAAAGTATAAATTTGTTGGAAGCTTCTAAAAGTGGAAAAACAATGTCATCTTAGGTGTGGGGGGGGATTTTTTTGTGCTTTGCCTTCTGATTATTTGCTCAGTCCCAGCCATACAGCTTCTCAATTCCCATGCATGTTTTTGGCAGACCATTCAAAAGGATGTTTATTAGTGACATCAGCATCAAAACTGAGATACACACAGGACCAGCACCATATGGGTTAGGTTTAGCACTTGTCCTCTGGTAAGGACCAGACAAATCTTTATTAAAATGCTTTCTCTAGACTTTTTCATGGTTGCAGCTCAGAAGAAACATTTTCGAAACAAGAGAATGTTGTTATAAACCAGTAAATCTTCCCAGGAAGAGATGGGAAAAATGTGCTGTCAGAAAATATTTCTTAACTGTCAGGTTTTCAACAAATTCCTCTTTCTCTCTGCCCCAGTCTTTAATTATATTGCATAGTGTTGCTCTGAAAGTTCTCCAGAGCAGATTTTATGCTTACAGAGTGTATAAAGCAGAATAATTTTGACACAGAAAGGACTTGAGCCAGACCAGGTTTTTATTACATAGTTTTCCTGAAAATTGAGGGAAAACTCATCAATAATATCTAGTTTGTTGAAATTTAGTTTGGATTGATGTTTAAGAAGTACAGTTTGAGTCAGATTTCTAAATATTCTCACCAAGGCTGTTGCTCTTTAATCAGCTGACTGAAAGCCCAGCAGAACTTACACAAATGTAGTATTGATCCTGGAATTGGATTGTTTGTGTTGCTTCAAAATGCTTAATTGTAAGAGCCTGTTTAAGAGTTGTACAATAACTCAGTGTGCCTCTGAGATCATGTATTTAAAAGACAGAAGCCAGCAGAAATGTAGATGGAAACAGACAGCAGATTACACTGAACTCTAGATCCACCTACTGAAGAGACATGAAAAACTGTTAGTGGGAATTTTCAGGCTTGCTTAACTCAAGAAGAATAAAGAAGGGGGGTAGAATTTGAGCGCTGATTTCTGTCATCCACTTCATCATGCTGAAACTTCAGATTTATTTAACAGTATCTTTACAAAATTATAATTGCAGAAAGTGCAAATTACTCTTTGGGGAGTCTCCTGTTCCTGCAAGGCTACAAATACATAACCCAGGTCTGTTGTCAAGTAGACTCATGCTCTGTATGTCAGAAATACAGTATAGCAGTATGTGTTCACCATCCCTCCCTCTTTATCCCCTCAAAAGCCAAAAAATCAGTTCCATCATAGAACATATCTTTTAGTGTTATTGTCAGCAAAATGTTAATTGGCACAAAGTTCTGTATTGTTCTTGTAAGGGTACAGCTATTGGGGTCTGTAATTTGGCAGCAGCACTACATACAAAGAATTTGGTTATATCAATGGAAAATAGAGTCTTTGGCTCTTTGTGAGAAATAACTTAATTTGGTGTTTGCAAGGCAGATTTCAAGCCTGTGGGAAACTTGGTTTGCTGGCACTTGTTTTGTTCTAGTGTCCATGTAGTGAGCAGTATTAGCATCTGTCCCTGAAGAGACATGTGTGCCTGTTGCTGTAGGAGGGAAAATTATTTTAGCTGTTTAAAGATGAATATGCTCTTAAGGAAAAATTGTGATGGTTAGGGATTCCGGACAATCAGTCTTGAAGATCCAGGCCACAATAGAAGGAAATTTTCCAAAGGCAGGAGAAGTTTTTGAAGTAAATAACTGCATGTTACAGAGTTAAGAGGCAATTGTCCCTCCAGCCAAACTTGGAAACAAATTTAGGTCAAGTGAAGTGAGAAGATCCATAGGAAAAAATGACCAGTTGGCATCATGATCTTAAAACTAATGACTGTAGGAATCATCAGCACATTCCTGAATTATACCGTAGTTTCTAAACACTTTGCTATTATTCAAAGGAGCTCTTTATCATGATAGAGCTGGTATTGCATTAGCATCTTAGGATGTTAACCAAGAGGAGCACAAGAAAGTGAAGGAATAAAATGAAAGATTTTGGTTTTCAGTGGTTTTTTCTGGTATTTTAGGCTGGGTGATTGTATAGGGAATAGTAAATAGGACGAATGAACTTACGGGAACATAAGGATGTGAAAGATAAAAGAAAAATAAGACGTGAGGAGAAAAGGTATGAGGGAAAGAGCAGCATTCAGATTATTATGAACTTTAAATTGCTTTTCATCAGACAAGCTAGCACAAGTGTAATGGGCTATGGTAAAGGGCATGTTGGCCTAAAGCTTTTTTGTTTTCTTAGCAAATCATGAAGGATCGGTGGATGAATGTTGGCCATGAGGAAGAAGAACTAAAGCCATATACTGAACCTGAACCAGATTTCAATGACACCAAAAGAATAGGTAAGACTTCCAGAAGGATGTTGCATCTGGTGCACACAGGCAGTTTTATCTTGGAAGGCAAACTAAACTCTTGAAAATTTGACCTACAATCTCATCATACAAGTAAAATGCATTCTTTTTATTTAAATGAAAAATTCCATTACAATGTCCTCCTTATAACTACTGTTGTGACTCCACTGAGCTGACATCAATCTACAAGCGCAGCAAAAGACAAATAAGACTACAGAATTTAACAGACTGAAGGAGACAGATTTTCTTATGAGGGCAGCACTTCTTGTCCGCTGTGGTTAGGGAAAGTTACTGTTTTGGCCCAGTAGCAATTCATAGTTTCTATTTGCCAGTGCTTTATTTGTTGTTGAATAACATTGAATGCTGTATAAATTAGTTAAGAGTTGTATAATGTAGTTGGGAGTTTTCAAGATGAAAATAACAAGGAAGAGATGAGCTAGTAGCATTTTCTATTTTTGCACAGCAAAAAAACCTCAGTGGGTTGATTTGAACCTTAGTTACTTGTGAATTATAAGGCTCTTTTTCTATTTTCACTGTTCTTAAGTTGTCAGTATACCCAAATACATTCTGCTGATATATCTGGCTCTTTTTACTTTTAGACATTATGGTCACAATGGGCTTTTCAAGAGAAGAAATCCATGAATCTTTAGTAAACCAAAAGTATGATGAAGTCATGGCCACTTACCTGCTTCTAGGTAGAAAACCACCTGAAGTAAGTGCTGTTTACATTTTCTGGTTTGGCCTTTATATGTTGCTGGGTTGAATGATGTTTTTATTAATTATTTTGTAACTTTTCCCTTTTTTTGTGATTGATAACTTATGAATGTCTTTCCCTTTTCATATGCTCTTGGATGACTTGCTAGTTCCCATATGAAGAAATAAATTAAATCCTCCAGTATGTTCATGTTTGCTTGTAAATGCGTTGAATTGCTTTTTTAAAAAGCTGGCTGTTAATCTGAAGTGTCATGATTTTTAAGTACTGAGTTTTCTTCTTGTCATGTGTGTTTTCAGTTAAAATCTGAAATAGTTAGCAGTTATTTTTCTGGCTACTCAGATGTGACATCCTTTGTTTCTCAGAAATTTGCTCATCCTTTCTCACTTATATACTGTTTTATAGTATATTGAATTATTCAATAAGTTATTGCATTGTAGTAATTAATAAATTTGTGGCAGAAAATCTTGTGCTTGTTTTGGAACTAGAAGGATCTGTACATCTTTTGGGACCACATGTATTTTTCAAGAAATCAGAGACCAAGGCTTTCTTTTTGAAGGAATTTTTTTCCTTGCTGCTTTGTTGGCCTTCCTTCAATTCCAAGAAAGTATAGATCTGATATGTGCATCCTTGAGTGCATTTTCTCACATTTCTGAGCCAGAATTCCCTTCTGATGGCAGAGCATGGAGGGAATCTGTCTAAAAAAATTTTGGCTCAAATTGCTTGGAAGAGGATATTTGTCTTTTCCTCTGCTTTGACATAGAACTTACGTGTCTTAAAGACGAACAAATCAGTGGCTGAGATACACACCTTATGAAGATGTTTTGAAAGCCATAAAGGGTCCTTTAGTCAGTACTTGCTTTTTTAGTCCTTCTGACTCAGTCCAGTGCATTTTAAAATTGTTCTGGAGCTATGAATGCTCTTAGGATTAAAAATAAAATTTAAAAAGGCAGGGAAAGCCATTCTATGGCTTCGGTTTTAAAATAGCACCATTTTTGTTTCTGTCAGGATTCTTCTAATTTTGTTTTGAGCATTCATTAACTATGTAGCTTTAGTTATGTGTTTTTAAAGCAAATTAAACACAGATGAGGTGATAAAATTGATCTTGAAGACTATTTAAGTCTGGATACAATGTTAAATTTTAAAAAAGCGCCTTTGATTGGAACTTTTTGCTTTATAATGCTGTAGAAGTACCAGTGGTGTTGAATTTCGTTTATGCTTTGAAAACCTGTTTTCCTTGTAGTTTGAAGCAGGTGATTCCTTGTCCAGCAGCAACTTGGGTCAAAGGTCTCGCCCCAGCAGCGACCTCAATAACAGCTCGGTGCAGTCCCCCGCTCATCTGAAGGTCCAGCGGAGCATCTCCACCAACCAGAAACAGCGGCGGTTCAGCGACCATGGTGGGGATGACATTCCAACAAGTGAAGTTACAGACATAGCTTAGAGGGAATAGGCAGGGTTTTGTGAGCCTGGCAGGGCCCCCACTCTGTGCATTTGTTGTGTAGCTCATCATGATGTGTGTCTGTATGAAGGTTTCTGTGGTAAATCTGGATCCGTGCACCTCACAGCTTTAATTCTTTGGACTTGTTACTTGGTTGACTCACTAAATGAGCCACTGAGGGTGTTTTGTGTTTAGGAACGGATGGCAGCTATTTCTCTGGATAACCCCAAGGGCAGCAAACCAATTATTCTGTCGTTATATTTGGCCGTGGGGCCAAATTGTTTGCTTCCAAGAGACAACAAATTTATCAAGTATTCAGGAAACATTTTCAGGTGAAAATGCTTCTATCAAAAAAAAAAAACATATGTAAAACATTAAGTGAAAGATTATTTTTTTTCCTCAGCTGTCAAATTGCTATAAATATTTCTAAAATGTTTTGCCCTTTTCTCTGCCTAATTTACATTACTGTTTTCTGCATTTTGTTAGCTGATATGATTTTATTTCAAAGGAATGTAAAAATCTGCTGATGGAGGAGTTTTCCCAAAACGTTTTAAAGAATGATGAGGGGAAAATAATTGTGATATTTTTCAACTATAAATATGCTTGTAAATGAAGTAGGCCTAGGGTTTTCAGGGGAAAATAATATTTCATAGTATTTAGAGGAAAAGGTGTACAGGAAAAAGTACTAAAAAAAATTTGAGAAATATAATTGAATTCCTTTTTTCATAATACTGTACAAATTGCATGGATTAAAATGAGAATTAAAATGCTCTTCTAGGTTTTACATATTGAGTGAAATGGGAAGTAATTCTGAACTGCAAATTGGAAGTGAAGAGAGAGTAGGTAAAAAGAGCACAGGCTGTCACAGCTCGATTTAGTAGGTTGGTCTTTGTGCTGAGTTTGCCGTCAGAGTTGTTCAAATGCTTTTTTTGGGCTCATGGAATTATATTTAGACTACTTTGGCCAAGCAAAACGCAGTGATTATTTTTAGGTATTTATTAATTCTATTTTTATTTGTCAGTTGGGCCCTCGATTCCTCCTGCTGTGTCATACACAAAAAGGTCTCAGGCAAACAGTGTGGAAAGTGAGCAGAAAGAGGACTGGGACAAGGATGTCTCACGCAAACTCGGCAGCACTACAGTGGGATCCAAAGGAGAGATGGCTGCAAGTCCACTTGTGGGTCCAGAAAGGAAGAAGTCAAGTGCAGTTACCAGTGTGAGTTGGGTGTGCTTTTGGCTTGTTATATTTATTTTTCCCTATTTAAACAAAATGTGCAGCACAAGATTACTATAGACATAATGGGTGCTGAATAAGCCACTAAGTCTATTTCTGGTAACTTTTACTGGCAGACAGAAATAGGCTACAGTAGATGCCTTTTTAAAATAAACCTTTCCATTCCCTGGCAGCTTTACTTTTTCTAACACTAACATAACAGTAAACATGAGAATGCCTGCACTTGGGCAAACTTCAGTTTCTGTCAAGAAAAATACTGGATATTTAAGAAGGAACATAATAATGGAGCCAATATGGAGTGCTCTTTTTCTGGTTTCTAAAGCTTGTCTATCTACAAGGAAATCAAGGGATTTCTGATTCAGAGATTTCATTATTGATTAATTGATTAATCCTACATAATATCTCTCATGAACTTTCTCTGTAAATTTGGCTGTTTGGTTCTCTGAAACCGCTTAATTTTGGATTTCAGAAATGGAGTGAGATGAGGGGGAACAACCCACTTGTTCCCTGGTGCGTGTGTCTGCTAATAAGATTTACAACCTGGCTGTTGTATTAAGGAACTGAACTAGCAAATTAATAATTTCTTAATGCTTCTGTTGCAATATTCACAGGTCTGTAAACTGCTGTCATATTACTGCCTCAAACACCTTTGTTCCAAATTGGAGATTCTATCTCTTCTACTGTGAAAGCATCTATTTTGCCTTTTGGTAATTCATGTGCAGTAGAATTGATATTTAGGATTCACAGTGAAAAAATACTGCATGGTGTTTAAACAGCTACTTAGGACCAAGAGTTCATGTGAGGAGAAAAAAATATGCATGAATCATGATTTAAGATTGGAGTATACTTTGTGCTGTTTAGGAGACACGGTCTATTAAATAGAAAAACTCTTGCTATCTTTTAATACTCTAGACTGGCAGCAGGAATTCTCATTGTCCTTTGGGATTCAATGTGCTCCCATTTTGGGTATTCTGGAAAGATGATGTGCATTTCTATTAGGATTTTCTGAAAGCAAAATAAATGCTGAAGTTCATTTAACTCCTAATGCTCTGCAGGCTGTGTCTGCAATACATCTGCACATGCTTTAATTTTTTTTTTTAATAGGCTTGTTGTCTCCCCAACCCCGCAAGTGTCTTTGAAATTATGGTTGTGTGGATTGCATGCAGGAACTTTGAGTCTTCTAAGATTAGATTTCATATCTGAGCTTTTCCAAAATGTCTTGCCCCAAAGCTGATTAGAGTCATGTGTGGTACAAGCTGATATGTCACCAGCATTTCTCTGCTTTGTGAGAACTAATTAAATGGAGTGTCTTTGCTGCGAAGAATGAGAAATTGATTTACTTGCTAATGGCAACTTCTATATTTGTGCATTTTTAGCTCTGTTACTATACTGGGGACTTCGAAAGAGTTTGTGAGGAGCATGATTAGGGAATATTGGTGTCTGATATTACAACAGTAGCTCAAGGTTGAGCACAGATAGTGAATATTTTTGTTTAAAAATCAAACATTTAAAGTGAAAAAATCTAATTTAATGTGGATAATTTAAAAATATTTTTGTAACTTTGGGGGTAATGTGATGTTACCTTCAGAAAAGCAGAATTTCTTGAATACATATCTATGACCTTCAGTCATATTTGTGTAACTCAGGACTGAGTTTAATTTCAGAAACAGTTATTGCAGTTGTTAATCTTCCTTACAATTTGGCCTTAAACCAGTTTATTAAATGATCTCTGTGGAGTCATATTAATGTTGAAGAACTGTAGGTGAGAGAGACCTAAACATAGTAAATCTTGCAGAGTTCATTATGTCCTACAGTACCTGAGTCTAGGGTATTTGAAATCTTTTGCTAGTGGGCATCAGAATGTAATGTTAGCACAGTGCAACCTCTCCCACCCCAAATTCAGTATGTAGTGCATTGAAAAGTGAGAACTGTATGTCATGTACTAAAGCTAAGCCTTCAGTAGCTAACCTGTGCTTGGTAGGGATGGAGAGTATGTTTGTGCTTATTTTAGGAAGTCTGTCCAAACTGAAATTAGTAACAGAAAGAAATGCCATCAGTATTTTTGCAACAAGAAATGTTTGCCATGTTATCTACATCATAATTTCTGGGTTGACTGACAAAGATTGATGATATTTCCATTTTCCTCTTGAAAGCTCTTTTGGCAGGGGCAACAAAAGGGAGCCCTTGTTGGAAAATTATGCCGTGCAGGAAAACCTTTCAGCCAGCCATAGGTGTGTTCTCTGGGATCCCGGTTTGTTTGATCACAGGGACAAATAATACAGGAACACAATATGGGGGAATTGCATAATAATACTTATTTAGTAAAGTGTGTGTCAGCAGAATTGAACTTCCTTGTGTTCTCTCAGTGTATTCTCAGTGGTGCAGCAATGAGATGTTGAATGAGCTATTGGAAAAAACAGCTGATGATATAAGTGATTTGTGTTGACAGATTGACTTAGTACATTTGAAAGCATTAACGATATACATAAGTGGCTGAAACACTGTTTTGATTTGCTTCTTCCAATGCTTAGATTTTTGTCCAACATATATACAGTAGAAAGTATTTAACTTTTATCTTAATTCTCTTCTAGAATAATGTGTTTTCTGGTAGTGGAATGACAAGGAGGAACACTTATGTTTGTGAACGTTCTTCAGATCGCTATTCTGCAATACAGAATGGGAAGGACAACAGGTATTGTTCAGCTTTCTTTGTTTATTAGTTTGGGTACAAGAACTGAGGCACAGAAGAAGCAGGTTGTGCAAAATACCATTATGAATCACAGTGTGAAATGCATAAAGTCCAGGTGTATGTTTTTATCTTCCACTGCTGCTTCTTTGTTTGCGATGAATTTTTAAGCTAAATGTGTCAATCAGCCTTTGCTTCTTTTTGTGGATGCATGGATTACTGAGGGTTGTCTTCCAACACAGGAGGAAGTAACTGTGCTAACATCTAATTGCTAAGTAGGCAGTTGTGCTGTGGAGAGCTTCAGATGGATTACTCTGACAGTGTGGCCTGATCCTTTTTCATTTCCCCCACTAACCACTCAAAAAGCTGAAATGCTTAAAATTTGTCAATTGCTTTCAATATAAGTTTTTAGCCTAAATGGTGTTTTCATAGTGATGGTAACCAGTTAGTGTCTATTTGTGGGATGACAATGAAGCTCAGTTTAATATGTTTTGTTAAGTAGTATTGTGTTTAACACTGCCAGTTAGTCTTTTTTAAAATCTTTTGTTCATCCTTGGTGTTATTTAACCCCTGTACTTGGCTGAAAAATAAAATACTGGCTTTAATGGAGAGTAATAAAAACTGGATTTTTAAAATTTAGGTTCAAATAACAGCTCTTACTCTGATGCTTTTCAAGCACTTCAAATACAACAGTTATTGTTAAATGAATAAAAAAACCTCATAGAACAAAATAGCGTAATCTAGTAAACTAGTTTTCTTTTGTTTTCTGTCTTAATGTTTGAATTTTTTCATGATGCATAAAATTTTGGAAATAAGAAGTACAGGGTTGTTCATTTACAGTAAAATTATGAGGAACACGTGAAAGACAACTATTTAATTAAACACTTAAAATTAGTTTTCTGCTTTTTAATGTATTTCCTTAAAGCATTTGAATTTCAAATTATTGGATGGGTGCTTTCAAAAGTGTTTTCCCAAAGTTTTGTGTATGGTTTCAAGTATTTGAACAAAGATAGTAACAATCCTTTTCTGAAAAAAAAAATAAAAATCAGATAACAGATGTTTTTTAGATAGACCATTATAATATGTATTACCATGCTTTTTCTAATCTGACAAAGATATTTTTCTTTCAAGATATTTAATACATAAAATACTGTAAAGAGAAGGGACTTTCCCCAAAGTTTTTCATTTTACAGTTGATTTTTTTCTTTAGTATTGAAAGATTCTTAATCCCTGTTCCTTTCATGAGTGCAGTGAATATTGTGCTCAGTTCTTTGAGCATATTCTGAAAAATTAGGAAGAATTTTCTTTTGAGTTACATTATTTGTCCTTCCTACAAGATGTTACGTTGCAGTTGAATTTGGATTTGATGCAGCTGAATGTCTTGTGTCATCGAATTATTCATCTGAAGTCTTTATCTCTTTGCTACAGATATTTAGCTGTGGGACTCCAGTTGCTAATACATTATTAATGCAATTTCACTTATGCTTCTAGTGGCAAAGCTGTATTTTGCCTTAATTCGTTTGACTTTTGTTTTAAAAATTAATGGCACGATAGTTTTGCCACTACTTTCACCTATCTTGCCACTCAAGGAAGGAGAAATAAAAGTACTGATAGAAGGAACTGTGCTTTGAAAGGGTTGACTCAGCCCAGCAGTGTCTGGAGGATGCTGTCCAGAGGACGACAAATTGGTCCTTTCAAAAACAGTCACTTCCGTGTGATAATGTGACAGCAGTTCCAGTTGTTTCGTGTTTTAGATGTTTGTTTTAATTGCAAATAAGGGTATTCACGAAAGGAGAGTCTGTTTAATCAATCTATTTAAGTCTTCGTGAATTTCTTTTTCGGTATTTTTTATTATGTTCTGGTATTCACTGTAGTGAATATTCACTTCATTACTTTGAATAATGTGTGTGTAAGCTTTAATTGTGGGAGGAAAGAAAAGGCCTAACTTAACGTATATGGAGAATTCATTAATGGATTAACATAATTTTCTTAGAATTTTGTATTCTTTACTTTAGCTGACTAAGGTGGCCTGGTCATCCAGTCTTCTGTTTAATTAAGCAGTACTGCTGAGTTCTAAAAGAATAACTTAGTTCTTTTCTCTCTTTTTTGTAAGGGGTTTTACACTAACCTTTCTTTTTCTATTTGTCCATCCCTGCTGCCTTGCTACCATGGAAAAGCCTGACAGAAATGTCTGCCAGCAGCACATCCTCTGCAGGCTCTGCAGTGGCCTCTGTCTCCACACGCCCTCGGCATCAAAAGTCTATGTCTGCCTCTGGTCACCCTATTAAAGTCACACTGCCAACCATCAAAGATGGTACTGAAGCTTACCGACCAAGGTAACAGATTGGTGGGCATTTCTTTATTGCTGTGCACTTCAGAAGTGCTCTTGTTCAGTTTGTGACAGACATCAAAGTGTTTGTAATCCAGTCAAAACTGCCACATTGCGTTCTGGTTTTAAACAGGAGCTTGCTCGAGTACTGTGAGTATTAAATGATTATTTAAACCTGATTTTGTTCATGGCACATGTTTGCATGCAGTTAAAGAAATTCCTTGACTGTCTTCCTCCGGAGACTTCTCGAAAACTTAAGTAGTTAAAAATTTGACCACTTTAGATGGGGCTGTGCAACACAGGCCACCATAAATTGAAATGAAATGCTGGAATGTAAACTCTGATTTGTAGGTTGCTAAGCTCATTGTTGTCTAAAAGCACCATGGTATAGTTGTTCTTTCTATTAACTGTCTGAATAGCTTTATACACTTATTTCTGTCAGGTTATGGCTTAAGAAATATCCATTAAGTTTTTTAGGAGTGCGTTAAGGGTATTAATGAACACATTTTTCCAGAGGAGAGCTGGGGACACTTTCAGATCTCACTACAGACTTTTTAAACCTTTTTCCTTTTGTCCTATTATCTGTGTATACTTTTTTTAACAGCTCTAATATTTGAGATAGAAATAATCAAGAGATATTTTCGTTGTAAAATCAAACCAAGTATGAATCCTAAAAGCAAATCAGTAGCACATTCAGTTGTTTAAAGGAATCAAGAGCGGGGTTTCTTTCCCGTCTTTGAGAAACAGTTGTCATGTAGGAGGGCTTTTAGCCTGGTCTTTCTCGTTATTTATGCTTCTGTTTTCCCAGCAGTGCAACTCAAAGAGTGCCTGCTGCCTCCCCATCTGCTCATAGCATTAGCACCACCACTCCAGACCGGACCCGCTTTCCCCGGGGCAGCTCCAGCCGCAGCACTTTCCACGGGGAGCAGCTGCGGGAGCGGCGCAACGCCACCTACAACGGCCCACCCGCCTCGCCCTCCCACGAGACCGGGGCGTTCGTGCACGCCAGGAGAGGGACGTCCACAGGCATCATCAGCAAGATCACCTCCAAGTTCGTTCGCAGGTTGGTACCTCGAGTTTCAAGAGAAAAAAGAATTACAAAAGCCCAGCCTATAAGCAGGACTGTAATTGCAAAGTCGTTGACAATTTCCAGTTTAACTCTGAAGTAAATATAAATTTAGTTAGAATGCTGCTTGGTTTGTGTGTTCGTTCCAGAATCTGTCTTGTTTCACTTCTGTGTATGTATTGTAACCATTGTTTGACCAGCTGTTCTTCTTTATCTTGAAGGAACAAGAGAATGCTGGTGAAAAGGGGCTTTTACCCCTGTTTCACAGCTATGATGCAATTAAAGTAAAATCAAATTCATTTAAATACTGAAAAGAGTGACTTCAAAATAAGTCATTATTTAATGCTAACAATATTTTACTTTTTTAATTTAATGCAGTTTGTTGCAAGGGCAATATTTACAATCATTTTATTGCTGTGCTTAAAAGGAGTAGGTGTTCACAAGCTATTTCAGATAATTCTAAAATCTGTGAATAGATGAGAAGTTAGAAGCAGGCAGAAGTCTGGAAGTGTGGAAATAATAGTATTTCAGTATCATACAGCCTGTTTTGTTATGTCAGCAGCTTCTTCAAATGGAAGTTCAGGTTTCTGAAAGAAGAAAACTCACACATCCTGGATCTGCATTCATTCCTGTGATGATGCTATCAGTAATAATCCTGTGAGGAGAGGTGCTGAGAGGTTTTTGAATACACTGTTCAAGATCAAGTGACTGTTGACTTAGCAGTTACAAGAGCTTTCCCAAAGGGGACTTAATTTTCATTTTGCCTCTTTCTACCAGTGATTTATCTATTAATTTCACCTGGTGAGCTGATAGTGCATCAGTGTGTGTCTAAGAAATACCTCCTATGAAGACCTAAAAAGAAAAAAGTGTATGAATTACTTTCTTTTTCCAGAAACCTGAACATACAGGACTGTGATCCTCCATTATTGGTATCTCCAGCACTTATAGAATTGTAAGGAGAGAATTGTTCTCTGATTTTATAGAGCAAAAAAGTATGACAGCAAAGCTAGTCAACTGTTGTCAGTGTAGATTTCTAAATAGGAAGAAAAGTATCTTCTGTTGAGTAACTAATCAACTTCAAGAGTACAGGCTTCTTTTTTGTGTTATAGCTCCTTGTTTTTTGCAAGGAATGGTATCTTGACTTTGTTTTTAAGAGATCAAAAAATAATGTTTTCATTATCTAAAAATATTAAAATAATATTTTAAACTGTGTTTAGAATTAAGATATCCTAAATTTGTGTATTTAAAATTTATCATTATTATAGAATATTTTATACAATTTCCTAGTATGTTTTATAATGTTAAAAGTATATTTTGTCACAGCCTTGCAGAGTGTCTGTTTGTTTTGTTACTGGTGATGGTGGGGTGTTTTGTTGGTTTTTTTTTTTTGTTTGTTTGGGTTTTTTGTTGTTGTTGTTGTTGGTTTTTTTTTAATTTGGGTTGTTTAAGACTTAGTGGCTGGGATTACCTGGGTGGAGGTCCAGGGGGTTATTTTTTTGCTGTTCTTTGGGTTGGATCACATAACTTTTAACTTCTGTACTGTTCAGGAAATAATGCTTTAAAGCATACTTTTACTAGAAGGTGTCATGAAAGACTTTTTTTACTAACTTTTGACAAGGGTAAATGCCTTTTCTGGTAAGTATATAAAATAAATGCCTAATGAGAATGCTTAGTGAATAGGATATTGAAGTATTTTGAAGCAATGGTTTATGTCAAATGATACTTCCCTGGTGTTAGTTATTAAAGTATTAGTGTTTTGAAGGTATTACATTAATCAGGTAATTGAAATTGTGTGCTAAATATTGGTACAGCAGCACTAAGAACATAGCTACATAGCTTACACGATCTGGGGATTTATTTCAAGTTGCTTCATATTAAAAATACATAATATAAAACAGTTCCTTGCAAAGTACAGCTCTAATGCAGCAAGTTAAAGATACATTTAATCTCGAGTTCTCTGGTAATCTCATTGAAGTCAGTATAACAGCTGATTTGCTTAAAGTTAAGCAAATGTTGAAGTAACCATCCTGAACTGGGCTTCAAACATTTTGTCTCACAAACTCTTAGGCACATCTTATTGTTAATTGCTTGAGTGTGCTTAAGCATGGGCTTGTATCAAAGTGCTTTCAGGGATACAAAAGGCCTTGACCCACAAGGGTGCAGAGTGAAGCCCCCCTGGACTACCTTGAGCAACTGCTCCTCTGTGCTTGCTGGAGTTACATGTGGCCATTGCTCTGTCTGCAGGAGGTACAGAACAACATGTTAATTCTGCCATTAATTGGGGAAAAAAATTTAAACAATTACACGTCAGAGCTACAAAAAAACTAAAGTGTCATAAAGGGAAACTAAAATTACAGCTGTGAAAAAATTCTTTTAAACAGTATTAGGCTTAACATTATTACACTGATTCTTTTTTTTCGTTAGTATCTATTTAACATTGTTCTAGGTGTAGGTTTTCTTAACTTTTATTTTTCACCTTTATCATTGAATCTCAACCTTAACTTTGTTTTGAGGGATCCAAGTGAAGGCGAAGCCAGTGGCAGAACTGACACCTCAAGGTGAGGAGTCACTATTAATACTTCGCTCCTAGGTCTTTCAAATCTAGTGATTTCTTAAAGCCTTTTAAATCAGGATGTAAAAGAGAGTAGTGCTTAAGTATTCTGTGTTTCAAAAATGTTTTCTATTTGGGGGGGAGGGGGTCTTGTCGAGGTCCTTTTTATCCCTCATTTCTGCTTTCTTGCGAAGTATTTAATACAAAACTATATGTAAGCGTATTCATTTGAATAATAAAACCCCCTGTAGGAGTTAGCCAATCCTTTAGGCACTTAAAATCATGATTTTATTTATAAATATTTAATGGTGTTTACTTTTGGTTTCAGTGGACAGTGTAAATACTTTGTGTTTCTGTGTGTATATATATACCAAATTTTTATTATAGTTACATACTGTGCTCATTACTAAAGCTGCTGCTTGCCGTAAGTAAACACCTTATAGTCCCTGAGAAATGAATGTCACTTGCTCTGAGAAATAAAGCAAGTGACATTCAAACAGAAGAGTTGGTGACTGCCAAATATTGAATTTCTGTGGCAACCACTGTACAGAAATCTATAGATGCTTTGTTAGCAATAAAACATTCTTCATATGCTCATTTTCCAGTATATCTGCTCTTTTGCTATGTTTCAGCTTTTGGTGGGCTTATGCACAGTGCATACCTCTTTATTTTTCTGCTTTCTAATGAACAGGCATTGTAATTTGCATTCATTCTAAACTGGTCACTTACAGAAAATATTGATTTAGTTTTCAAAACAGAAAGTCTCTATTTAAAAAAAAAAACAAACAGCACATTCTTTCCCAGATACACCGTATATAATACACAATGCATTTATCTAAGTTAGCCCTTTTCAATTCAGAGTCTCTTAGCTGTCAAATTCATGGTTATGGAAAGGGAAAAGAGACTGAGTGTTCAAATTAAGTGTAAAGTTGCTTTCAGCTCTTGCTTTCATTCTCTAGCTTTCTCTGCTTTTTGTCATCCTACAGTGTCTGTTTTGGGCTAAAAAAGTTATTTGAGATCTTATCCCTGCTCTATCCCTTAATATCAATGTGGTTCTCTGGGGGTCACACAAAGCTGAATTAAAAGTGCTTATTTTGACTCCTCTCTGAATAATGATGACAGTTTATAGACTTGAAATGAGAGCAGCACCCTTCCCCAGTGATGGATGGGGAGGCCTCAGCATCAGGAGTACCTGGGGAAAGAGCAGATAACAGCTGACTGTGGAATTACTTTAAAACAATTAGTGCTGATTCTCAAAATGTTTTCTGCAATGGAACAAGTAATCTATTTGATAAGGAAGCATCAGACTAAGAGCATTAATTGGAAATTGCTCCCTTGCAATTTTGTCCTTTATCAAATAAAATAGTTTGTCTGTATTTGTAAAATACACATCGCTGTTTCTTACTTGTAAAAGCTGCTGGCCATGTACTTAAATGGTACAACCAAATGGTTCAACTCAAATGGTTCACAACCAAATTACAGTCCAAAATCTGCCTCATCAGTTAAAATAAAACATGTTATTATAAGGTCTTTTGACACAGAGAGAGGTCAAAAATCTAAACAAATACAAAAGGTGGGGGGAGGGGAAGGCAGAAAAGAAGGGAGGGAATTAACTAAAGACTTGTGAACTGCAGGGTGGGATTTCTTCCTCTGCTGCTTTTACTGTGATTTCTGCTTCAAGACTGTGTCCTTCAACTTCAGTTTTGTTGGTGTATGGCATGCTGCAGATCATTAAATCAGCAAAACTTCAGTCATGCTTTTACATAGATTCCACTTTCTTTGGAGCAGTATGGAGTAACATGTGTCTGCTGCAGTTCCCATTGCATATGTTGTCATCAGAACATTGTAGAGCAGGGGTTTCGAAACTTGCTTTGCTGTGTGCCACTAGAGTGGCACGGTGCTGTGCTGAGCACATGCACGCAGCATGTGGGGCAGGGCTGTTCCAGCAGTGTCCATCCCACTCCCTGAATTAACTTGCCCATGACTCGTGGCATCTCAATGGCAGTTTAGAAACCCCTGTTCAAGAACTGTTTCTCTTTCTCTCTTGGCTACACTGCTCTGGTTTTGACTTTGGTGTGTGTCACTTGTTCCAGGAGTGTTTCTGGGGAGCCTAAAGACAGAGAGAAGGAGGATAGCAAAGATTCGAAGCCACGCTCCTTGCGCTTCACATGGAGTATGAAGACCACGAGTTCTATGGACCCGAACGATATGATGAGAGAGATTCGGAAAGTGTTAGATGCCAATAACTGTGATTATGAACAAAAAGAGAGGTTTTTGCTCTTCTGTGTCCATGGTGATGCACGACAAGACAGCCTTGTTCAGTGGGAGATGGAAGTCTGCAAACTGCCACGATTGTCGCTCAATGGAGTTCGCTTCAAGAGAATATCTGGGACTTCTATTGCATTTAAGAACATTGCATCCAAGATAGCAAATGAGCTTAAGCTGTAAAGAGAACCTAAATTCTTTGGGATCAGGGAAGATTCATACATGATCTACACTTTGAATGTACTGGTTTCACCTAATGTGATTGGCCTGTGAAACTCCCCATGTAGAAATTGCCCTTATTGCAATAAGGTTATACATAGTTATTCAGAATTGTAAAGTTAAATCCAGTATGACCTATATTAAATAACTGTAGCTAAAGAAGTTATGTTCACATGTACAGGTAAGTATATAGAGCAT
This sequence comes from Hypocryptadius cinnamomeus, assembly GCA_013400635.1. Lineage (NCBI taxonomy): Eukaryota > Metazoa > Chordata > Aves > Passeriformes > Zosteropidae > Hypocryptadius > Hypocryptadius cinnamomeus. The sequence continues at coordinate 25,727 of VYZP01011568.1, read as the reverse complement.
TCTGTTCATTTTATGTTCATAGAGTTGTATAATAAAAAGATGACTGCTTAAATTCAGATCTTGTATAGTTGTCTAGATTTCTGCACAGAAATGTATGTTTGATGCTTTGAGTTGGAAAAGTTCTTCCCTATAATTTGCATTTTTGGTGGGTTTTATAAGTCTTACCTCTACCATGTGTTTTTTAAAAAACTTGTGTCCTGAGTCAAATGCACAAACTAGTTTTCACAACTGTAGCATGATCATTTTTAATTATTTAAAAATTGTTCATGAGCTGAACCAAAAGTCAGTGAGTAATTGGCTTTTGTTCTACGTGAGACTGTTCCTGCTTATCTTTGGCTCTTATCTTTGTTATTGGACAGTGTTTAGTTGAAAAAAAGACACAAATATGTTTACAGTGTTGGCACTTACAGTTTAGAAACTTTGTTCTGCCTTTGGCCAGCTCAGAGCTGTGGGGGAACAGAAACCAGGCATAAGCGATTTCTGTCTGCAAATTCCAGTGCTTATTCCCATGGCCCATTAACAAATGTAGCACCAAAATGGAGAACCAGAATAATTTCATTTTAATATCTTGGTGTAAAATATCACTTATTTTCTGCCTTCAGAATACTACAAATTCCATTTTATGGAAATCTGTTAACATTGGGACTGTTTAATAGCACAAGATAATCTGAAGTGTTGACCAATTGTGTAAGTTAATGATACCACCTCAGGAATTAGCTTGGCTTTTGGAACACGTGGCCCCAAAGAGTACATGCAATTCCACATAATATTTTACAGCTAAACATACATTGTTTATAATGATAAATTGTTGATTTATGCTTTTGTGGTTGTACAGTTTGTTCCCATGTAACCTGTTTGTGTTTAATATTTTACCAGATTTCTTGTATTTATTCCACATCATTATGCCTGTAATGTGCAGCTTTGTAATTAGGCACTTGCCTACAGAAAATTAAAAAAAACAGCCCCACATTTTTTTTCCTTCATAATTAATGATTATAAACTATGTAAAACCACTAGTACTGGTACATTTTAATACTTGTTCTTTTGTACTGAATTAACCATAGAGGTTGGTTGTGCAATGTTATTTAATGTCGTAATTACTGTAATATCAACATATGGGCCCCATCTGCACACTGTTGTGAAGAATAGAAAGTTCATTAAGAAATCGTCACTTTAAAAAATAAAAATTAAAAAAAAAAAAACTGTGGTAAACTCCGTAACCCTAAGTTAGAAAGCTGTAAGTGTAGTAAATGTGCCATTCTCTAATGGCTTCTTGACCAAGATGGACTTTACATACTGTACTGTGATGTATCTTTCCTATGTAACAGTTATGTTCGGAAATCGACGTGTATTGTTGCCTTAGAAAAAGGGTGGTGTTTGGAAAGAAAGAACTGTAGCCCCTTTTCTTTTTTTTTTTTTTTAATCTGATGTTCATTGAACCAAATCTGATGCAAGTCATCTTGATTCACTGGTGCACTCTATTAAAACTTACTTGAACAGTTCTCATACTAAAATACTTGTTGTTTGCCCTTTATAAAAGCACAGTCATTACTGCGGGTAGCAAAACAGTTTAAAAGTGCACAAGGCTCCATCTTCAGCATGGTGTGAATTCAGAATTAGCATTGCATGGAGTCAGCGGTCCTGCACTGTTCAGAAACTGTCGGTGGTTTAGCATTGCTGAGAAATGGATGTCCAGGAGCTTTTACAGGAATTGACCAAAAATCAGTCTGGGGAGGAGGGGGTTGTGTGTCTGCTCAATTTACCCATAAATGTCTATAAATGCTCAATTATTCTTAAAAATACACAATGTAATGTAACCATGATGCTAATCTAAGATCATGTGTGAACTTGGTCATGAAACAAAACCCTTTGCCTTTTCAGAAGGTTCAGTGGAAAAAAATATAGGTCATGCTGTGAGACAGTAGATTAAGTACTTAGGAGAGCTTCCCGCTTTACGGGCACTGTTTCTCCATGGCTAACTTTGTCCTAGATTGCTGCTGGTTTTCACCGCTCCATGTAACCAGAGATGTAGCAATGTTCCATAAAACACACATAGCTTTTCCAGAGGACAGAGCTGACAAACTTTAGTTCAGCCTTCCCATGAAACGTGGCACTGCCAATTTAATGTTTATACATCATGGCAGCTTGCAGATGGTGTTCTGTCCAGTGACTGCCAGCACTGTGAAATTGCCCTGATTCCTAAACCCTGTGCTCTCTTTTTGCCTTGCTGGAAGATGAGCTATGACCCACCCGGAGCTTCCTCAAGGACACAGTCTGAGTGTAAAAGGTGTAGGTGCACACAAGTGCAGCATTTGGCTTTCCAAATCTGCTGCCACAGCAGGAGTAAGACAGGAAGATCGAAGAAAGAAGTTCTGAAAAAGGTCTCTGGTTTTACTGGCATGCAGAGTCTTCTTAGTCTGGGATCAGTGAGACAGTGCCTACCCAACCTCAGTGCCTGGTTCTGGGCGCCCTCAACAGCTGCCTTGTGCTGGACCTGTTCTGTATCAGTTACTCCTTCGGTAAGAGTGGGATAAGCTACATTTCAGATCCAAATGTTCCCAACTTCCATGTGGGAGGGGACTGGTGTGGCATTTTATCAGCACAGCTGTAACTTTAGAAATACGAAAGAGTTTTTAAATGCCACATCAAACTTCCCAGCTCGAGTCAAAGATAGGGATGCCTCATCTCTTCAGAGACCTCATGAATTCAATTGTAGTTTGTTGGCAGCATCTCGGGGGGGTGTTTGGGATGGGTGGAGGGTGAGCAGTGAGGTTACTGCATGGTTCAGCTAGTCAGGGTTGCGGGCTTTTTTGCATTTCTTACTTTGAGGTATACCAACATTTCCAAAACTAGTGCATCCTTTTTCACACAGTCCAGTTTAAAAACATTAAAATGTATATAAATCAGTGAAAATACAATAAACAGTCATTCCTGGTCCACTGACTGAATGACACTGCTGGGGAACCAACTGGGGTCATTTTGCCATATGGTAATGGATGATGCTAAAATTCCATTAATTGTTTAGACATGAGGTTTTGGTATCTGGTGTCATACACCTGAGGGTACCTCGGACCTATTCATCTCAGAACATGTTCTGATTCCCCTGCCACCATGCAAATGGAGACACTAAATCTCAGCTGCGAGATATATTCTGTGAGGTTTTTGATAGTTGAATTCTGGAAAGGGAAGCAAACTTGCAAGGTACCAAGTCTGTGGGGAAAGGCTGCCTCTCTTAGGAAGATAGGGGAAAATTATCAATCTCAGAGCTTCTCATTTATTGGGATAGAGCACTTCTGTAGTGTCAGTCCTGAGACTTAGCTTACACCTTCCACCCTTCAGGGACATGGCCCCACTGTTCTTTACACACCTTTTTGGAGCTGTGAAGGTGCTGAATCACCATCCTTGGGGCAGATGAGACTGTGAAGTGCAGGATTTACTTTTTGAATGTTACACATGCATCTTGGGGAGATGCAGGTTCAAGGCTTTCTTCCTTAGTAAGAAAAATCCAGGGGAAAGGTTTAGTCTGTCCCCGTGTTGCATCTGCTTGTCCAAAGCCTTCATATGCATATCAAACGTTGATAAATACACCAACTGGTTTAATAATTTGTATCTATCCTCCCTGTGCAATTTTGTGTTTCTTGATGTGCCCTAGCTGAGGAACACCACTTAGGAGAGGCAGCTGTTACACTGCAGCACCCCAGCCGCGGGGGTGGGGCTATCACAGCCTCCCCCAGCATCTGGGCAAAGCCACTGAGAAACTTCGCCACTTTCCCCTTGGCCAGGGGTAGCCGAACGCAGCCCAGGACGCAGAAGAGGCTGTTCACCCGTGGCTTTAGTAGGAACACATATAACTGAGGGATTGGAGGAGCTTGGCCTTTTTCTCTGACGGGGAAAGAGCGTGACCTCCTGGAGCGGTGCTGCCGTGGGCCGGGGTAGTGCGTGCGGTGCCACGGAAGGATCTTCCAAGGGTCTCGCCGGCTCTCGCGGTGCGGGGCTGTGCCGCCCCGTCAGCGCTCACCTGTCCCCGCTGAGCTGACGGGCTCCAATCCTGGGCTCCCGCAGCAGCTCCCGGCTTCCCGCACCAGAGCGGCGACAGGGCCAGGGTCCGCAGCCGGGGGCACCGCTAGCCCTCGCCCGCCTGCCCCGGGCCGGGGCGCCTCTTCCCGCTGCCGTCCCGCCCCGGGGAGGGGGCAGCGGCCGCCTCCGGCCACACCTGTGGCGCAGCGGCGGAGGAAGCGCCCGAGGTCGGCGCAGACGGCACCATGACGGTGGGTGCGCGGCTGGGCGCCAAGGTGAGGGGCAGGTTCTCCCGCCGCGGGGCCGGCGACGACCAGGTCTCCATCCTGCCTGGCGAGGAGGAGGAGGCGGTGGCGGCGGCGGCGGCGGGGGCCGGGGGCAGCGCGGGGGCCCCGCGGCCGGCGGCGCTGCAGGAGGAGGAGGAAGGCGCTGGGTCCAGGAAGGTGCGCTTCGCCGTCCTGCCCGGCTCCTACGAGCCGCTGCGCCCGCCGCGGGCTCCCGGCAAGCGGCCTTACGGGAAGCGCCTGAAGAAGTACGGAAAGGTGAGGGCACAGCGCGCCCGGAACGGCCGGAGCGGGGACCCTTGACACGGGGACCCTCGGTATGGGGACCTCGGCACGGGGTCTGCGGTGCCGAGAGGGCAGCGGGGCCTCGGCTCCGACAGCTCCGCGGGTCTCTCGGAATGGACCTTATCCGGCAGGCATTTCAGAGGCAGCGCCCGGCTCCGAGGTGGGGTCAGGGCTTGCTCTGGACTTGCCCGGGAAGGAGCCGGTGCTGCTGGGGCGGCCGGACACCGACCGTCGCCTGCATCAAAGAACACAAAATCTGTCTGTTCGAAGTGGAAATGACACTAAGCTGATCCATGTGACGGGTTCTTTGCCTTGCTTGGTTCTGCGTTCCTCGGCGTCATAATTTTAAAACTATTCCTTAAAAGTTCCAACTAATTGGTCTGCATTTTTTCCCCTTCCACTGAAGTGCCCGAAAAATACGGTAAACAACCCTGCAGGACATTCCTTGGCCAAGGTGACTTAGAAATCACTGCTGTGAGTTACAGGGGGGGAAAAAAAACCAAAAAAAGCAGCTTGTTCTTCATCTGTAACAACAATTTTGGATCAAAATTTTTCTTTTGCTTTCCTGTGTGGGAAGTCACAAGTCCTACAGTCTGGTGGTTTGGTTTTCCTCCCACCGGAAGATGGGTGCCTTTGGTTGCAAAACTGCCATGTGGAAGAATTCCATTGTTTTTCTTTTGTTCATGTCACTTAAGTACATCTCAGGTATGTCTTGGATGTTCGTAGCAAAATATAGTTTCTGTGTTAGGAGGAGAAACTTGTCTGTTGTCAGGAATCCTTTCCTGCTGCTGAGATTACAGATGTCAGCATGAGACATGACTTTCTACTGCATTCTATTAAAAAAACCCATTATTTTGGTAAAGATATGCTTGCTATGTCTGACATGCAGAAAATGCCATTAGCCTGGCAAAGTTACTTTTGAAATTCAGTTTACAGGTGTCAACATTGTCAGGAACTGCCTCTCAAATCCTACTGTTTCATAAAGAAATGAACAGAATATTCCATTCTTTTGTGATGAATTTGATCCTTGAAGTTTCCAGCACTGTGTTTTCCAGGTCCCATGCTGTAGGAAGCTGTCTTAAGCCTGTAGGCCTGATGTGTACGGTGCAGTTTTGTGAAAATGGTTGCAGCAGGTCATCACTTTGCTGGTGGTGCTGTTGCTGTTGGCTTTTAATGGTGTTTAGAGCACAGGCCAGTTCTTGGGCACTGTGTATTCCCTTTTGTGTTGGTCAGATGACATTCCCACAGGGAAGGGTTGCCAGTCTGGCTCTGGCGTAAAGAACAACTCATGAAAGCACAGGTGAGGTCTGGGTAAGTGAAGGGCAGGAAGGGGGAATGAAGACTCCAGCATGACATAGTAAGGCAGGGGCAGATGTGGAAAGGGAAGGTCCTTCATCTTCTCCTCCAGCCTCAGGATCTGCCCCCAAGCTCGAGCCACCTTTTTATTTTGGCATCTTAACTCCTTTTGAGTAAGTTTCCATGGGAGTAAAACCAGCAAAGTTCAACTGTGTAGTAGCATCATGACAGCTGAAGGTTTCTATGTGCCAGAACCTCTGTAATCCAGCTTTAAGAAATCATAAGAATATAATAGATATTGACTGGATTTCACTGATTTAAAAATACTTACTCAGATTCAGTTTTTTCCATGTTATAAGAGGTCATTTTAATCTAGTCCTACATAACCATAAGGAGTTACTAACAATTAATTGAGATTCCTCCAAATCTGACTCCATTGTATTAATTCTCCAGTTGATAGCAGCCACATGAGCAAAAACTATCAAAAATGAAATTAAAATTAGATTAAGGTTTTCAGTTAAATAATCCATGACAAGTTTATCTCTAGTGCAGTACATTGATGAGTTCCTGAATGTGTACTAATGTGGACCAAAACTTCCTTATTTTGACAAAAAAAATCATATTTTGACAAAAAGCAGTGACATTTTCATAAAAGTATTCTCAGTGATTACTGCCTTCTTGTTCAGCTCCAGTTTTAGCACATTATAAACTTCTAGGAATTGCTAACATAGTTAGAACATGGAATGTGGGAATGATGTACTTCTACAAACTAGGGTAAATTTAAACTAATTTTATTCTTGAATAGAATCACATGTAAAAGCCTGGCTTCCTGTGGAGGCTGCATCCGTTCAGTTTAACTATGCCGTGTGGGTGTGTATGCCTATATAAAAATAGATGGTAAAATGTTTTTCCACTCTCCAGCCCTCGTTAGTTGTGGGAGAATTTAATTTTCTGGGGCCGTGATATTGGCTGTTGGAATGATTTTATGTGAAGGCATTTTCTTTCACCTTGTCTTTTTTTTATCCTTTTTTCTCATCTCTCTCCCCAGAATGTCGGGAAGGTTCTGCAGAAGGGTTGTCACTACTTGGTGGTCGGCCTGCAAGGATTAGCAGCAGCCTATTCTGCTCCCTTTGGAGTGTCAGCACATGTGGCATCCTTCGTTCGCTAGTGCATCTCTCTGTGCCCCGTGGGAAAGGACGTTGCTGCTTTCTCAGGATTAAACTTGAGACCTGGATCTGAAAAACCTCTTAGACCAACAGCCCTGAGCCCCTGCACTGGGTCCTTTCCAAGACTGACTGCTCTTCTCTGAAAAAAATTCCGGTGCTTTGTAAAATCAGATTGGGTCAAAGAAGTGTAAGGATGAGAAAATAATCTTTGATTAACTGAACTGAAGTTTGTTTTCAGGCATGAGCTGGTTTTCCAGAGCTTCCTGCTGTGTGGAAGGGAACCAAGGATGGATGGAAAAGCAAGTAGATGAGGGAGAGAGAAATGAAGGAAAACAGAGGATGGCAGAGCAGCTGGAGAGGTGGAGAAGAGTTTGGGTAGCGAGAGGAATTGTCAAAGCAGTGAAGGAAACAGATAATAGAGGATTAGGAAAAGATAGTCTTTGGTATTCTGAGATTCTGAGTTTGTTGTGTTTTTTTTACCTGAGAGGGTTAAGATTATGAGAGTACTTAAAAATATACTTGCACATAAATGGAATGTGGCCTGAGACATGGAGAGCTTTGCTGCTTCATGGTTGTTCATTTCAAACCCTGGACATAACAAGCCTTTAAATAATCATGAGAAAGATGTAAAAATACAGAAAGAAAATGAGGTGTGTATTTGTGATTTTGGGGCATTAAAGGCTCACTCTGATTAACATTTTAAACTTTTCTTCTGCTACTATGAAATCTGCATTTTTTTTTACTGGGAATGGAGTTTATATGTGATATACTTGATTCTGGAAGCTGGGGCATTTTACTTCTAATTCTGTGGTATTCACCAGGGGAAAAACAATAGATTGCCAGCTGCATCTGAAAAAAAAAAATATACATACAGCATTTTGTATAAGAATGTACAGGTGTGATGTATGAGAATGGGGCCAAATAACCTGCCAGCTCCATCATCATTTCTGCACCTGGAAGCTGTAAGCAGAGGATGTCAATATCAGATGGCTCGCCTCAATGCTGCAGATGCAGCAGCTTCCATGTCACACTTCCAGGGACATAAATCGTATATTGATGACACAGGAACAAGGTGGTTTATGGGCCTTACAATTTTTGTGGGGTTTGTTTGTTTGTTTGTTTGTTTCTGTCAGTCTTGTGTGGTAGTCGTAAATTACTTCCCTGCTAGCACTTTCTCTGTATTATATATCTTTCTAGTTTTGATGGTGTTTTTGTAATCAAGGAGTTGACTTAACTGGAAAAAAATGCTGTTCATTTGCTTTCTTTGCCTTTTCAGAACAAAGGAGTTTGTATGTCTTGGCAAACCACACTGTATTTCTTTTAAATGTAGCAAATGAATCAGATGGGGGGTGGGGCAGGGTGTTATGCTCTTTTCTAACTGGACTGTAAATAAAAGCCACAAGATCCATGTCTGTTTTTACCTACACGCGTAAGTAAGCGCACAAAGGAGTTTCCCAGCAGCAACCCAGCCAGCAAGGGGAAGCTGCAGTGTAAACTTCCCCATGTAGTTTTGCCTGTGGCCTCAGGGCCAGGGTAGGACATGATTGTAGCCCAGACCGTGTGGAAATGCTCAGGAAAAACAAGGTGTGGAGATGAGGCTGCAGAGGATCTAAGACTGCAAAAGCTGGGGTAGGGATAGCCACAAAGGGATTTTGCTCATTGATTTCATACCTTCTGTTGTTTCTCTTGAGCTTTTTTGTGGGGACGGACTGTAGTAATCACATATCCTCTGAACAGAGAGAGACATAGCTGTCCCAGGATTTTCCTAGGAAGCTGTGAGAAGCTGTGGGAAACTTAGAATTAAAACAATTATTATCTCTTTTTCTGTAACCATTGTTTATAGATATGGTTCTCCAGAGTGTGTTATTCATAGTTCACCAACAGTGTGAGAAGTTTTTACTTTGAGACCAATCAAGTCTCACCTTAGCGAGTCACATTATAACAGGACCTGCTACTTTCATTAAACTGGCCTTCAGCCTTCTGATTCACCTTCTGAAGAATGGAGTCTTTCATTCCGTCCCTGACTCAACAGTGTCAGGCAGACCTGTCCCTCTTGTCTGCCCCACCAGCATGCCATAGGGCTGTTAATAACAGTAAGAACAGGGCTATCCTAACACCCACATGCCACACCAGCCTGCAGAGCTTGGGATTAACTTCAGATTTTGTTACACCACTCCATGTTTTACAGTGCTCTTGCAGCATAAATCATTAGACCTTTTTTTCAAATTACTTAAGCCATGCAGGTAGAGATTTGTGTCTCCATTTTTCTATGTGGAGTGAGTGTCCCATCTATTTGTATGTCCCGTGATTAGTAAGGCTGCTCCCTCATTGCAACACACAGAGTCCAGCCCGTTCAGACTTTCCACAAAGGTAAACATGAACCTTAGCTTCTGAACTGCTCAGCACAGTGGACTTTTGCCTGCTGACATCCAGCCTCTGCTCACCTGGTGCAACTTTAAGGGAATAACCTGGTTGCTATCCATACAGAACCTGAATGACATGTCCATAGTGCTTCTGTGTGAGCCTGAGAAAAGAAAAGCCTCAGGCATATTGGTGAGTCAGCTTTGGCTGGCCAATGTTTCTAAAATAGACCAAAAACAAAGAAAGAGGAGAAAGAAAAAGTAAGCGACTAACCTGTGCTGCTGCAATAAACCAGCTAATGATTCATTTTCCTCCCTCAAAATGAACTGATGGTTCTCACTGAGGTTACCAATTAGTGCTGTTTATCAGTTCTCCTTGAGCAGTAATTCACTCCTCAGCTCCTGAAGGGAATTTTTGAGGCCAAGCCTTGGCCTCAGGGTTTGCTACTCTCTTCATTAGCCCAGCTCACAAAGCAGTGTCTAGAAAATCTGAATCCAGAGGGTGAGGTTCACTTTTTCGCTGGGTGGATGGCAGAGGGCTGTACTTCCTGTCAGTCATGGCAGCAGCTCTGTTGGGCCAGGTCTCGCTTGGCTATGGTGCAAACAGGTGGAACTGGACAGGTCCTGCAGCTCTGTTGCTAAATGTTGTCTCAGTGACATGAGAGATGAGGAAATGTTCCCTGGCCCCCTGAGCGTTGGCTGGCAGTTCACCAGCTCCATCAACAAAAATGGGCAGCCTCCATCTGAAGCAGAACTGCCATGCTGGAAGTCTGCATGTGAGATGAAGGAGAGCAAGGCGCTAATGGGGAGGAGGCTGGGATTGGTGAGGAACCTGGGTTCCCAGCCCTGGCAGGTGCCAAGCCGTGAGGGTAGTCTGGGACTGAATCTTGGCTTCTGCACAGGTGTTATGTATTCTTGGCAAGGTGGTCCTTGGAGAAGCCACCCCAGCAGGGACAGCTTTCAACCTACAGGTGCACACAGGCTCTCATTAAAATAGGCTTGTCTGCAGCTGAACTGGTGCCTCTGAGGAACAAAACAGATGTTTGACTGGCTCATAAACAATGTGGGATGTGGTGGATACCATGGTGAGTACATGGGGAAGATCTGATTTGATGTTTGAGCTGGACAAAATATGTTCCTCCCTTCAGCCCCTTGCATGAAACCTCCACCCATGGCTTCATTTGCCAGGTTTGTCTTCAGTGGTGTGCTGCTGTCCTATGTGGTTCCCTTTAGATTCCCATACACCTTTCACTGTGCTTTATGAAAAATGGCAGGATAAATAGGTTCAGGAAAGTGAATACATGCAAGAGTAGCAAGAAATATGTAGTGAGCTTGTCCATGCTTTTCTCAGCAACAAACTCCACTAACCAGACAGCCTGGCAAGTCACTTTTACTTTAAATTCCTGGCTATTCCTGGTGACTGCCCAATGAGTCACAGAGCAGAATAAAGCATATTTCTGCCAGAGTATTTAATTACTCCTCTGGCGTACCATAGGCTCTGAGGAAATGGCAGAGGACTCAGAGCTATTGTCCTTTGTCCTGTAATATTAGCAGCAAGGAAGCACTCTTGCACAGCTTTCTTTGGAAGTGCAGTGACTGAGGAGAGCTGTACCATACCACAGCACTTCAGCACCTCCAGATCTTTGCCCCTCCCAGGTCATGGATCACTTCATGGATGAATGTCCTTTCTGATCTCTGCCTGTCTGTAAGACTGGGAAAGGGGCAGGTTTTGTTTTGGGGTGCAGTAAAACCAGTTGTATATTTTCCTCTATCCTGAATCCCTTGTTAGCTGAACACTGGCCTCTTCTGAGACAAAACTGATCCTAAAATATGCACAAAGTTGCTGCAGTTACCTGTACAGAGTGTGCTTTGGAAATCCTTTTTTCTTCAACGAATAGTCGAGAGCCTTAAGAACTTGCTGATTAATGGAGATAATTAAATTAAGATAAGGTAAAGGAATAAAATCCTTCCCTTTCTTCTCACTTTAGCAAGTAGTATTAGGCTGCCAGGCCTGTTTTGGGGTGAAGTCCAGACCAGGCTCAGAGAGGGTGGTGCACTTTTCTGAATCCTGCAACGTGCATGAGGAGAGATGCAGGGCTCTGGACTTGTTCAGCTGGAGGAGGGCAGACTTAGAAGAAACTTGACAACAGCTTTTCAATACATAAGAAAGGGTTTCCAACAAGATGGAGCCAGGGTCCTTACTGAAGTCTGCAGCCAGACAGCAAGAGGTCATGGTCATAAATCCAAACTGCGGAGTTTTCAGCCAGAAACAAGTCCGGGAAAGCAGTAATATGATCATTAAGCGTGAGAAGAGGTTACTTCAGGAGGCTGAAGTCTGTCAGTGGAGTGTCTCAAGGCATGACTGTACAAAGTGGGAAGCAACCCAGTGCGAATGCAGTGTTCACCCTGCTGTGAGCAGGACACTGCAGGAGAGACCTCACGGGCTTCTTCCAGTCTGGATGAGGTTGTAAGTGGGATCCTGCCATGGTAAGCAGAAAGCTTTTCATTTACCTACTGTATGTAAATATAGAAGACTGAGCTCCTCACCCTTGCTAGAAGCACTGACGCGAAGAATAAAGCTTTGCTTCTGGTAACAAGGAACGACTGGCGAGGGTGGCAGCGCTGCCTGAGGAGCAGCTCAGCTTCCACCACTGCTTCCACTTCCCTGCTTTCCGATGGCTGAAAGCCTGTTGTCCTTTACTGCCATCTCCTGGGAAAAACCACACAGATTTCCAGCCTCCTGAGCCTGCCCCGTTGTTCTGCCTCAGGGATTTCCTGCCTTTCCTTAGGTTGGCCTCCCTGTTTGTCCAGAGCCATCCTCAGGATGTGAGGTCTCAGCAGTGTAATGTGCACCTCTGTACACTGGTGTTTCCTACCCAGTGGAATCGTGAGCCTCCTCTGTCCAAGTGTTTCAAATGTAAAGCCATAGGAACATTGTTCTTATGCCGGGTTTGTTTTCCTTCAACACTTAAAAATGCATTGTACTTTGCCCTGAAGTTCTTTCTGCTTCTCAAAAACATTCCTTAAGGAAGATTCACTGAAGATGAGGGAACGAGCCTCGGCCACTTCTTGTTTCTAAATCTCATATTTTTCTGGAGAGATGACAGCTGCCTACAAGAGGATGTGTAATTTTGAACTGGAGGTTGGTAGACTGGAATGAGACCCCCCCAGGAGTGCCTTGGACCCCAGCTCCAGCAAACCACACATAGTTGCCTCCTCACGCTTTCTGCATTCCCCTGTTTCTGCTTCCCATAAAGGACTCCTTGTCTCCTTCCTTTCCTGGGACACTGAACTAGCATCAGATTGTTTTTTCAGCTGTGCCTGAATTAGGGTGGGGACTTTCCTGTCGTTGGTGAATTCCATCCTGCCCCTGACGGCTGATGAACCAGAGCTGCAGAAGTGTTAATGTTTGTGCTGTAGACCAAATGCCCTGCTCCCCTCAAAGCCTCTCCCTTGGTCCTTACCTGCTCTCCCAGGTGACACACAGCTCTACCCTCACTCTTCAGACACCTGTAGCTGCCGATGGATGTTATATTCAGATGGAAAATAGCATTTACAGAACACTGGGACAACTCATAATGTCAACAGCCTCTGAAAGTTAATACTGGGCCAAACATTTGCCAGGAAAAACAATTTCTGTGCTGTCCTGGTGCATTTAGAGAGACTGAAGTTTAGCTTTTGATTGGAAGAAAAAGAGAGTTTTCAGTTCATCTTCTTATATGTCTGGAACGACAGCTGATTACTACCAAAGTAGTTGATCAACCCACCTGGGTTTTGAGTATAAATAATTCTTTGTAGAGGAAAAACCTCATCAAAATGAGAGATCCTTTTATTTCTTTGCTCTGACTCCATTAAAAGGCATCTATCATTAATGACTCTGTTTATGACTCTATCATTGCCAATTAATCACCTGAGATTTTTCCACACATGAATTTCAATGAGCTCATTTCTAGTGCATGACTCACTGAACTCTGATATCCTTCAAGATTTTAAGAGGAAACAGCAATGCTTTTATCCTCCCCTCCTCTCTGTGAAGGTATTTTTTGAAATTATTGTCTGTTCTAACATTGGAAACATGATGAAATTTGTGTGTGTGTGAGTATGATGTGATTTTTATCATACCTTGTTGAAATCAGCATACTTGGCCATGTTATCCCCTCATCCCTGCTTTTTGCTGAATTATCAGAGAGTCACTGAAAAAATAATTGCCATATCCCTGGTGTGTGTGTTTAATTCCTTTACTGAGACAAGCCCAGGCTACATTTAGCTCCATCCTAACACAATGACACCTAATTGAGGCCAGCATTTTGCTGTCTTTGTCACTGTTTTTTTTCATAATGTCCATTCAAACCTCTCCCCTCAATGTGGTAATATACACCTTTCCAAAGTACAGCACTGTGTACATATTGAAGACCTAGAAGATACACAGCTGCTGGTCTTTTTTTTAGTGGAAACAAGTAAAATTGTTCAACTCTTCCCTCATCATTTATCTCAGGCCTCTGACTGAGCTGCTGCTACAAGAGTGTCTAGGTTTGTCTCTGGAATTACCTCAAATTGCCCACTACATCTGAAGGCAGATATGTCTTTTACATTCTCCATAAATTTTTTTTCTACCTGAAAATTTGTCCTATGCTACTGAGTTAACACCATACTTTTTAAAGATATGTCAGCATCATCCACTTTCATGACTGAGGGAGCCCAGCCCCAGTTTGCTGCAAGATTTACACTGTGAATTTTTCATATGATCAGACACATTTTAAGGAAACCTGAAACAAGATCCTAGTGCAGAAAACTTCAGCACAACTGTCCTGAATTTTGATGATGTTATCAGCAATTGAAAACATGGTCATTTGCTTTTAAGGGCAGGAATACTGTGCCTGCTCTGGCTACAACAAACACAGCTCTGTCACACAAGAAGCTGTGTTTGGATTGCAACAAAACCAGTACCTATTTTGTCTGAGTGGCTCTATTCACATTGCTTAACAGTACAAGGAGCTGATGGCTCCTAGGTAAGCAGTGTGCCTGGGATGGAGGATGAAACAAACCTGCTGGTCAGACTGTTTACTGGAGGCTGTTTGGGAGACACCTGGTGCATGGGTGAAGAGGGCTTTCCTCAAAGCCTGCAGACTCAGACCTGAAACATTTAGCCACGATTATGCTGTCCGCAGCTATTTCTGATTTTATGTTCTGTGTTTCATAGCAGGAGATTATACAGATACTGCTGCCTTCTGTTATTTCTTTAAGCTCCTTCTCACCATACTCTTCAAGAAGAGTTAGGGCTGAATGTAACAGAAGGGCTGGTCTAAATAAAATCTCCTTAGGCTCCTTAGGTCAGTAGATCTAGGGAATGAAAGCTTAAGGTCCTTCTTGGATTCTGAAGTATTTTTTTCTCTAAATTAACACCCAAATGTTAGCCAATGTGAGTTATTTCTGAATTCAGTTAATAAGTCCTTTGAATTAAAAGAATCTGTTTCTTTACATCGCTGTGCTGCCCATAATGTGCAGCTAGGAAGGAGCCGTAGCTTCTCACAACCATCAAGCTCTCTACTTCTCCAAGTTCTCATGCTGGTAGAGTATATACATGCTCCAGACCTATTTTCCCTGGCACCAAGAAGAAGCAAGCAAGCAGTAAATCACACAATTTTTTTTTTCAGAAAAAATTCTCTCAAAATTCTGTTAAATTCTGTTATTTTGATGCCTCATAGACAGAAGTTCGGAGAGCAAAATCATTCTGCACTTTGCAGTTTGCACAGTGGAGAATACTGTGCTCAAGAAACCACAGGAGTTAGTTATTCATTTTTGCCTTAAGCTCGTGAAAATAAGCATTAATGTCTGTCAGGAGTGGCCAGCATAAATAGTAGTTTGTTTGTTTTTTTCATTTATTTCATGTGATGCATTGCTTTCCTAGTTAAATTCTAAAACAAATTTTTGTTTTTCTCTCTTTAGTACTTTTGTTAGTATGTTTTGGTTCCTGCTTGCAAGCACTGCTTATCAGACATTAGACAGTTGCTGCAGTTTTGTTGAACATTTGCTAACACATAAGATGCCTGGTTCCCATTATAGCACTTTTCTGCTCATGTGGGTGCAGGTGCAGATTAAAGACCTCTGTGTGAATTCAATTAAATTCAACAAAATATAGACTCCATGTTAAATCAGAAGATTAATGGTTACCAAAGAGTGCAAGGGCTCTCAGTCCACTCAGTGGGGTTGGCTCCCCTCTTGTGTCTGTGGAGGAATCATAAAGGCAATCACAAGCAACTCTTTTTGACTCAGTGGGTCAATGATTTGAAGGTGGTGGGGCAGGTTCTACCAGACCAAGCAGTTTAACACCTGTGATTTACCTGGAGCAATGTGAGGATCCCAAGGATATTGAGGACAGGGTGTCCCAGTAAAGTAGCATAAGAAAGGGTTTCAAGTGACATGGAAAGTGAGCCGACAGCAGGCTGTTTCTGCACATCCCCCACACAATCCAACAGCAGCACAAGGCTCTGCTAATCAATACTTAATGTCCAGAACTGAGCTTGTTCAGGGGGAAAATTCAAAATAAATACAAGTTCTGTTTATCTTTCGTGTTGTGGTGTACTTGTAGAAAGACAAAGGTCCCAAAACCCATGACTGGAATCAGGGCATGGTTTAAACAGCAAAGTGCTGAACAAGAGGGCAAAGACTCTCTTGTCTTTTTGTCTTTGTCCCTCCTTCTTATCTTTTCACAAAGCTAATGTTACCAGGGACCTTTACACCAACATCAATTAGTAAAATGTTAATAACAAGGAGCAACTACCCAAAATGGCTGAGAGACCACAAAAGTAATCCAGAGCATCCTGATGAGGAATGTACACATTACTCCTTCCTGCACCACACCTACTCAGGTGGACTGTTGGTGTCCCAGCACTGCTGCCAGCACCCCTCATCTGAAGGAAGCAGCCAAAGACATCTGCAACAAAACCAGGTTTAATTCCCTTCTCTGTGCTCAGGCAGCAGTCTGTCTCTTTTGCACTATTTGTGTCATGACTTCCTGCTCACAGTCATATCCCAGTCCTTTTAATTAAGGACTCCTCTGTGGACTCCCTTCTTGTCCATGAGGAAGATCAGGTTTTGGGGTCACACCAATAGGGAGAGATCTGCTGTCACTGCCTTTGCTTCTGACATCCACCACATCGTCTTCATCCACCAGCAGGTTTTCACAATTCCCAACGTACTTTTTACAATCTTTGGTGATTCCCACTCACAGGAACATTTTCCGATCCTGGTCTGTGATCAAGTGATTCTTGAGGTGAGGAACTGTCCTGGCTTGGTGGCTCACATGTACCCATTATCAAAAAGGTTCACAATAGCCTCATCTTCAATGTCCCTCTCCACCAGGATGCTGCTGATGGAGTACTTCCATTGTTGCTGGGCTGTCCGAATCTCCCCAGAAATGACCAACACTGAGCTTCCCCATCTTCCGCATTCTGGGACTTTGCTCTCAGCACACTTATAAAAGTTTCAGTTTGTGAGTTTGGCCATCAGATCCCAAAGCTCTTGCTTTGCCTGTGAGAACAGACCTGTGGCAACAGTGACATTTGCCACTCCAGCCCGTCATATTTGCCTTGCAGCTGGGTATCCCACAAAGCAACTTCCCTGAGACCCTGTCAACAAACAGGAAGCTATCGGAAGGGGTCTCAGGAGTTTGGTACCAGGCAGCTGGGGTGTGCAGATGTCCCAAGGCGACTGAACAGCACCGGACACCCCATTTGCTGCCCTCCACGCCTCCATCCACCTGTTCCCCTCTTCCCCGAGCAAAACCCAACGCATGAATTTGACGCACT
The DNA here is from genome assembly GCA_013400635.1 of Hypocryptadius cinnamomeus. Lineage (NCBI taxonomy): Eukaryota > Metazoa > Chordata > Aves > Passeriformes > Zosteropidae > Hypocryptadius > Hypocryptadius cinnamomeus. The sequence continues at coordinate 8,511 of VYZP01011568.1, read as the reverse complement.
TGTGTATTCCCATACACACCACACTTCCTGTAGCGCTGCTTTCACTAAAAGCCCGGATATCAGACTGAACACATCATTCACCGGTACTTTGCCAAGTTTGCCAAGCCGGGCGCTCAGCCGTGTATTTTCCCCGCTGCGCCTCCCTATTTCTCGCACAGAAGGTCACGGCTCCGCGCTGCGCCCGGCCTGCGGGGCCGGAGCCGTGTGAGGGGCGGTGTGAGGGGCGGTGTGAGGGGGCCGGGCTGGGCCGCTCCCGCCCACGGCCGCTTCGGGCGCGCAGCGGGGCCCAGTCTCCATGAGTGGCCTGTGGGGCGCGGCAGGCCCGGCGCGGCAGGGCTGGCTCTGGGGGGCGGCGGCACTGCTGGCGCTAGGCGCCCTGCTCGGGGCCTGGCGCTGGGCCGTCCCGCGCCGCCGCCGCCGCCTGCAGCGGGTCGGGACGGTGCTCAGGCTCTTCGTGTACCCGGTGAAGTCGTGCCGGGGGGTGTCGGTGCGGCGGGCGCAGGTGACTCCAATGGGGCTTCGCAGCGGGGAACTGCGGGACAGGTAGGCCGGCCGGGGCCTGGGGCCTCCGCGTGGCTCCGCGGCTGTCGGGTGTTTGTTTTCTTGCGGGCCTGGGAAGGAGCACCTGCCGTGCGGGTGCTGCTGAGGCCGGCATTAACGCTGTTGGGCGCCTTTGTGCCCCGTCCTGCCGCAGGTTCTGGCTCGTGATCAGGGAGGACGGGCACATGGTGACAGCTCGCCAGGAGCCGCGGCTCGTCCTAATTTCTGCCAACTGTGAAAACGGGAACTTGATCTTGGAGGCCGGGGACATGGAGAAGATAAGCGTGCCTGTAAAGCTCTCCAAGAAAAATCCCATCCGCAACTGCAGGTACTGAAGAAGGATTTTTCTTTCCCCCTTCCCTCTCTGTCAATGCTGTCTTTCTCATGTGCTTTTCTTTTCGGGATTGTGTATGTAATATGAAATGCTTCGCATTTTCTTATGCAGAAATTGGAGTGTAAAAGTTTAGTACCTCTACGTCTTTTTTGTGTGGGTATTTCTCACTGTCTGCTTAAGAGAGATAGACTTCAAACCAGAGCCTGTACTGACAAGACAAGGCACAGTGGTGTTAGTAGGTTTAGATTAGCTATTAGGAAGAAATTATTCACTGTGTGGGTGGTGAGGCACTGGCACAGGTTGCACAGAGGAGATGTGGATGCCCCATCCCTAGAAGTGTTCGAAGTCAGTTTGGATGGGGCTCTGAACACCTTGGCGTAGTGGAAGGTGCCTCAGCTTATGCTAGGGGAGTTGTCCTAGGTGGTCTTTAAGGTTGCTTCTAATCCAGACTGTTCTGTAATTTTGTGAAATTCTCTGCCATGTGTTGTGCAGGAGGCCAGGAATGGTTGTCATAACAAAAGCTCTTCTTTTAATCTGCTAAACACTGATAAAAACAAATCTCAGGAAAAGATGACACAGTATCAAGGACCATGGGTTACACATCTGCCAAATGAACTGTGATCTTCTGTCTCCATAGAACATTGTGTTTGCTTATTTGTTTTTGCTTCTAGTGTTTTTACTCTTGCTTGGGTGAGCAGCTGCATCTCAGAGCCTCAGTCATGCGCTTTGGTATTTCTTGATCACAACTACTATGTGCATCAGCATTTTTGCCTGCATGCTGGCCATTCAGAGCTGGTGTGATGTTGGAGTTTAGACTCCCGGGCTCCTGTCTTTCACCATTTAACTGAGGTGCCTCAGTTAAAAACTTGGTAGTCCAAGACTCACCTTGAGGTCACAAGGGAAAAACTGGCATCCCAAGGACTTAGGGCATTCCCTGTTAGGTGCTACCCCAAAGGAGTTTCAGGTGGATGGGTTACAAACAGTGATTTAGTTTTGTGCTTAGAGTTTTGTTGTGTGACTGCAGGCCTAGTTATTTTATCTATGTATAGAAATCCATGCTGGAAAACTGCCAGCAAGAAGAGGAAAACCTTTTCTCTGCTAAAATGTCAATTAATATGTAAGTGTTTAGAAACTGTAAGCGATGTAAGGCCCTACAAAGATACTGCGAATGTTTGTTCTTTGGATAGCAGAGATGGTTAATGCACCAGCTGCTGTAATAGTAACTAAAAGAGTGCTGGTAAGGAACTGCATTTGCTTGCTTTTATCCTAAGTCCGTTGCTGTGGAAAGCCTTGATCAGTATAGCTCAGTATCTCTGTTTATACAAGGCAGCTGCAAGTTCCAAATGGTAGCGTTTCTCCTGGAGAAATGGAACAGGCTTTTACAAAACTGTGCATAATGCCTGTGTGTTAGCCAATGGCACATGCACTGCCAAACCGTGCAGTTTGTGAGATGTCATTTTTCTAAAATTTGTTGTGTCACTAGAAGAATATTTAAATAGCCTAATACATTGCAGTAATGAAAAGTTAGCTTGGATTTCTTGGATTTTTCAGTGTTAGAGGTCAGTCATGTGTTCTTCTTGTGTTTGTTGGTTTGTTTTTTTTTGTTTCTTTGCCTTAATAAATTTGCCTTCAGATGGGTGCTTATGGGAGCTCATGCTCCAGCTTACGGGACATGAGCAGTGCCTTAGAGCCTCTAGCCGCATACAGCTGTGCATGTGCTGATCTTGAAAACTGCTAAGTCTACTTGTAAATTTTTTATAGGTATTTAAAAATCCTATGCTTGGGAGAGTCAAATATAGGACCAAAGCCATTGTATAGGTATGTTTTCTGCTTGTGCAGATTGCTAGAGTGCTTCGCTCTGGCTAAGAAACCTCATGCTCCTCATCTGTGCCCTTTGTCAGTGTGTGTTGTAACACTTAAATTGTGTGATCTATTCCCATGGATCCCTACAGCACTGAGTGCTTAGGATAGATCCACTTCCTGAGTGGGAACCTGTAAGAGCCTTGCCTCTGTTGTCCTGCCAGTCAGGAAACATGCAGGAACTGTGGGATAGAGGGAGGAGAGAGGCAGTTGAATGCTGTCTGGAGCAATGACCTTTAAGTCCCGCCTCTGTCACAGGGTAGACACAGGAATCCCAGCGAACGGAGCAGGGATATTGCTGCCAGCACCCTAATGATCACTCCTTCACATGAGTAAAGAAGGACTCCTAGGGACTGGGCTCACTCTAAATGAACTGCATGGGCATCTCGATGCTTCAAGCTGCCCAGGATTTGATTTCAAATAGGAAACTGCAGTGCATTTGGGTCAAAATGGCTACTTTGAAAAGTGTAACAAAACTACTCATGACTGGTGTTAAAGTTTATTGAAAGGCTGAGTAAAGGTTTAGCTGTTCTTGCCAGAAAAATGGTCCTTGCATAAACTTATTTGTATTCTACTGGCAGTGGCTTTTTGTGCCCCATGGACTTTGTTTTCAGTACAAATCTTTAATCTCCTTTAAGATACTGAGCTATTTTGTGTGTGAAGTCTGAGCTAAAGAGTCTCACTCATCTCTGGCTAAAGTTTTACAGCACTAAAATCTGAAGGAAAGTTTCATTAACAGTTAGGGACACTTTTAATTTGTAACATTTGTACATATCAGTTGTGGTAACTAATCACATAATTTCAAACTATCGTTCATTTACTGAAATAAGTTACCTCTCAGTTGATTTCTCAGTAGAAATCATTTGGTGCAGCAGTCATGTGCAAATGCAAGAGCAGGCCCCTTTTACCTCAAAGTAGGGTGAGCAGGTAGGTTTGTTACTGTCACTGATGGGCAGTCAGCCCTGGGCACATTAACACTATTTCAGAGCTCATTCTTTCACCAGCTGATGTTGTCTGGTCATGTCCATGTTCCTTAGCTTTCAAAACACAGTGGCCACAAGGAGATGGCCCTTTGGGAATGATTCATTTTCTGTATATTGCTACCACTATTAAAACATGTTTTTTACCTTCAAATAAGAAGCTTCATTGAACCTTCATGTTTCCAGCTAACTTGCTGATGTGTCGTGACTCTCCAGGGTGTTTGGACAGGATATCCAAGGCAGAGACTGTGGTGATGAAGTGGCTCAGTGGATCACCACCTTCCTGAACTCAGAGCCCTGTCGACTGGTGCACTTTGAGCCCTCCATGGTGCCAAGAAAGTCAAAGGACACAATAGCCCTTTTCCGAAACACAGATGAGGTAAATGAATGTTTTTTTCTCAGAAGTATGTCCTTTTAACCATTTCCACCCACCCACCAGAAACTGCCCCTTCCATCTTTGGTGATTGAGCCTAGTTTAGCAAGGTGTGTAGTTGTGTACTAAAACCATGTGAATATTCTTTTCTCTAAAGAGGTTACTTGCTTAATTTTTACTTCAAATTGGTTTTAAACTATTGACCATTCGCAGCTAAAGAGTCTGAAACTGATACTTGAAGAGGAGCTATTACATTGCAGAATACAATATCCTTTTGTGTCTCAGTGAATAGAAAAAAGTTACATCTTTAATGATGTTTTGATGGTGTAATCTGTGTTGCACAGAAAGATTCCACTCCCTATCCCTTGTTAGGTCTGGGAGTTTACTGATACAAGTTGTGTTACTTTGTATTTTGTTCGAAGGAATTATGTTTGAACAGGCTGGTTACAGTTGTGGGCCTAGGAATTAAAATTCAAAGGAAGTTTCAGAGGTTTTATCTCTTTCTGTGGAAGAGGCTTGAAGGTATGGTATTAGAGAAATGTCATGGAAAGGTATGGAAAGGAGATGCTGTGCTCAGATATCCTTATATCATTTTGGCCACTACTGCCCTTCTTTTTTCTGAACAATTCTCTCAGGTGAAGATACTTTGAATTGTATCAAATGTAAGGTTTTTAAACAAATTAAAATTGTGAGTACCTTGCTTTAGTGATTTAGTGATGATTTGTAGGGCATCAGTGTTTTGCTTGTTGTTGCACAAAGAGAAGAAGGTATATTCAATTACAGACTTTTATAGATATGCATTTATTATATAAAGGCATTGAGACCAGGACAGACACAATGTTTCAGCAAAAGGGATGTCAGATTAGGAGGGGTAATGTTCTGGAATCATAGCAAGAAAGAAAAGGCAGAATTTTTGGATAGTTATTTCAGTGCTCATCTTGTGGTTGAAAGGCACGTACAAGAATGGAGTAAGAATAATATAAGAGAAAGGCAGGAGGGTTATATACTAAAAATCTTACCAAAATCTCTCTTTTTTTTTTTTTTCCCCCTGCCCCCATCTCTGTGTAAACCTCCATTTCTTGGAGGTTTGCAGGTTTTTAAATACTGTTCATTTGCCTTATTTCCTAATATGGCCCTCCCATTGCCCAGGCATCTCAGACTGATGTATGGACAGCTGTAATTTGGTATGGGCTGTTCTGGATGTAAAACTCCCTCTGGTGTTGTGATAAGGCAGTTTGAGCACACAAAAATTGCCATGGTGACTGAAATAGGGAAGAGCATGTTGTTTTCCTTGTTAACCTACTTTCAGGAAAATCAAAACTTGAACACCTCAGCCTAAAAGGCCACTGGTTCCAACATCTGTCTTTTGCCATGCAGTGACTTTCCTCCCATGGTCTTACAGCAATCTTAGGATTTGGTGGTGTTTGTTTCTGTAGGTTGCCTATCCTGACTGCAGCCCAGTCTTGATCATCTCAGAAGCTTCAATGGACGATCTAAATACCAGGCTGGAAAAGAAAGCTAAGATACAGAACTTCAGGCCAAATATTTTTGTAACAGACTGCAGTGCTTTTGAGGAGGTAAAATAACTGTCTTAAATGTCGTTTGGAAGGCTTGCTTTTGTTTCTTTGTAACTCAGTTGCTTTGTGTGATGGTGCTGACAAGGGTGAGGAAAGCTGCTGTTCTGTGATTTTTACGGCTGAGTTCCAGAGAGATAAAGCTTCAGCTCACATCAATGCATGTGGAACATTGATGGAGGTCACAGGTCTATGAATGATTATTTCTCAAACTGAAAAAGCTCCTAAAGCCGGAATAGATTTTTATCTCCCAGGAGGATTTGCAATAGAAAGCTTGTGTAGATGAGAAGCAAAAACTTACGTCCCCTAGAAATTTCCTTTCTGCAAAACTGTAGATTTACCAGAGGCCACAGATCAGATTATCACCCATACAGCAAAAACAAATTGCTTTAGGTTCAGTGCTTCAGACAAGTGTGTGTTGCAGAACAGGATTCATTACTTGTGTGTCTCTCTTTTTGGATAGAATTATTAGTGTCTTGAATTGGATAAATGCAGTGACAGTAGGGTTTTCATTATAGTACTGTAGTAACTATGCATATTTTGAAGGTGCTGGTAAAGGTGATCGTCTGGAATGGTGCACCTTTTTGTGAATGACTGTGCCACTTCTGGAAAAGTAATTGCATATGCTTGTGTCTAATATGTGCCTAATGTTTACTTCCCTCAGGACACCTGGGAGGATATTCTTATTGGTGATGTGGAGATGAAAGGGACCGTGTGTTGTGGCAGGTAAACACTGGAGACCTTTATTTTACATGGGAACAAAGCGGTTTATGATAAGAAGCCCTGACTGATTTGGCACTGTCTGTCATTGCAGGTGTATTTTAACAACTGTTAATCCAGACACTGGGGTCATCGACAGGAAGGAGCCCTTGGAAACATTGAAAAGGTTGTAAAAATATCAGTGTTTCTTAGACTGTGGGAGAGGATTTAGGCTAGACCCTGACAGTTGTTAGACTAGTGTTTTAAAAGTGGTTTGAAGTGTGTGTGGGACATAATAATGCAGTGTGAAGGTCTGTGTATATTGGCTTCCAGTCTACTTCTTGCAATTCTATGTGGTAAGAAAATTCAGGACGTTCTCTTCTTTTTTGCAAACTTCACGTTCCCTGTCTCTGTCATATCTGCTACAGTGAAAGCTTGGGATAGCAGGTATTTATGGTATCTAAAGGTCTAACTTTGCTTCTTTGACTTTTCTTTATAAAAAGATTTTTGTACATAATAAACACAAATGTGTGAATACAGTCAGGCTTTTTTCCCTCCATTTGAGCTGCTTGGGTCTCTTAACTAAAATGTTTATTTAGTTTTTAGCCTAGTATGATGATCAAGGCAAGGCATCATTATTTACATGTCCTCTCTTTCATCACTGATATTTTGATGTGTAGTTTTTGCTACCACTTATTCTAAAGAAGGGCTTTCTCTTTGCAGTTACCGCCTATGTGACCCATCTGAGAAACACATTTACAAAACCAGCCCTCTCTTTGGGAAATACTTTGCTGTTGACAAAACTGGAATGATTCAAGTTGGAGACCCTGTGTACAAGGTGGTCTGGGAATGAAGGAGACTTTGATCAGAAGATGCTTTTTCACTTTGATATGCAGATTGTTTTTCCATGTACAAAGTCACCAGCATAACTTTTTCTTCTTCCTTGCAATATTTTTTGTGCTTTTTAAGGTGCAGGAGGTTCTTTGACGCTGTGAAGTGCCAGTCATTTCAGATCATGTAATCTTCTGGCATACCTGTAGTAACCACATCTTTAGTTTTCCTGGAGGCTGTGGTAGAAGAAACTGATCCATGACAAGCTTTACAGCACTACTGTGAGCATCACACCTCCTAAAATTTTGTGTCCACCACAATATTGGAATCCAAATTTGTGTACGAGAGTTTCCATCAGGTGTTAGATACATTTAGTGCCTATAAAGAACCACAAAAACAGGCATGCCAAGCACAAAGTGTATTTGTCACAGAGCTGCCTTTACAAGTGATCATGGAGTGCAGATGGCAGGGCTCTGCTTCCCTCCTTTGGTCCTAATCATCTTGCCCTGTCTATGTCCAGAGGTAGTTTTTAGCGTGTTTCTTTCCTTGCAGTTATTTCCTGAAGATTGCTACTGTCTCTTGAGATTGGAGCAATATCAGAAGGAGGACTGTGAGCTGACTAAACAGTCAGGTCTAGGGCGGGGGGGGTGCCAGGTAATGATGTGTGAGGCTGTGGGCTTGTTTAGTTTGTGACCTCTGCTTTACAGTTTGAACTGTCAGTTTTTTATCCTCTGAACAATACCGTAGCACTGAGGCTGTAGAGTAGTGATGCATTTGCTAACATAGCAGTAGAGTTTCCAGTTTGACTAAAAGAACTGGATGTTCACTGTGTAAGAGACTTCATGGGCATTGGAGGGGAAGAAAAGCTGTAGGGAGTGATCTGATGTTGAGCCTGCCCTGTTCAAGCTGCTGTCCAGGCCAGTATTGTAGGGCTCATGCACAGCTCCTCTCTGGCTCAGTGAATCCCTTTATGTAGACAGTTAGGCTGCTAAGCCGATGTTTGGGAAGCTGCAGTTTGAGCATGTTAACACCCTTACTGGTTCTGCATTTAAATCTCTGGTTGTCCCCCAGTCCAGCTCCAATCTAACCAAAATGTCAGCTGTTTGTAGGAAGCTGATAATTATATTTTCTGCTGCATAAAACAAATAAGGGAGAAGACTAGTTGAATTACAGCAATGTTATCTTTTCTTTAAATGTTACTTTTTTTTTTTTTTTTTTAAGTAGCCTCCAGGACAAAAGCCAGCCATCTTTCAAATGCTTGTCTGCTTGTTTCTTTTTTATGGATTACTAAATTTGAAAAGAGTGTTGCCCTAGCCTAAA
>VYZP01011567.1:12915-34452 GCA_013400635.1 Hypocryptadius cinnamomeus | reverse complement strand
CAAAGGAATTTTGACTTAAAGATATAAAGGTTATCTCTCTAGCTGAGTGATTTTTTCTGTCAAGGTAGAGGTCAGAGGAAGTAATGAATTATGACAGACACACACATATGCACACACAGAATGAAAACATGTTTCTAAGGCTGATGAGTTGTGTTATCTGCCATTGTCCTATCATTTTGCAACAGCACATACCAAACCACCAACAAGCTAAAGCGATAAATTATGGTTTGCTGAACTTCTCTAGCTGAGATCTAGTGCAGATAGGAAGGATGAAATAGTCTTATTTTAAAAGTTAATATTTTGAATAGTTATATTAGCAAGGTCATCAGGGGCTGACAAACTAATCTGGACTCCTTGGGAATTCCAGCAGCAAAAATATAATCCAGTAAATCCTCCATTTTGGTTTCTTCTGAAAGCCTGGGGAAAAATCATGGTAGCAATACATCTCCCCAAACTCTGTCTCTGCTCAGCTTGTTTACACAGATGTGTATGCATGCAGTTATAGTTCCACACACACTATGGATGTGCCTCTCCACGCACACCCATACAGATGGGCACACCTCAGGCTTCTGCTCCTGCATATTTTAGGTGATCTGCTAGGAGGCAATGGAGGAAGTAAGGTCACTGTGGAAGGATATGGAAGATTTTTCCTTCTTGTGGGCCTCCTGACGTCTATATGAGGAAATCTAAAAAAAGTTTCAGAACTTTCCAGTTGCCTCCTCTCATAATTGCTTTTCAGAAGACTCAAACATCAGCCCATGGGAGACTCTTCAGTTTGACATGATTCCCAACTGCCTTATTACTCCTTGATTAACCTACCTGAGCCAGTTTTGACTTATAATCAGATAAATTTCCCCAGGGAGAAACTAGTTAACCTATGCAGTGTCTAATACACGAGCTATTTCTGAAGCAGCTCATAATCTCCAAAGCTAACTTACATAAAACAAAGTCTTATTTATCTGACTTACTGAAATTTCTTTCTAAGAAATGCTATGCCAAATGCTGCAGTCACCCAGGCAGCACAGATATAATTAGGGGAAGAATTTTCAAAAAAAAAAGCTTAAATACAGACATGAACAAGTCTGCCTTTAATAGAATCATGATGGGAAATCTTCAAAAGGTTCAGAGGCTCAGTTAGAAAGTGCCCAATAACCTATGTGGTCTGGAGGAATTACAAAATCACTCTTTCTTTTCATATTTTGAGTAGTTTGGTTTGCAGTAAACTAAGTTTAGTACCACCAATTTTCCTGATATTTTTATTCTAGACAAATCTCTTTCAATTTAGGTTCACCAAGATTGCACAGGTGTAAATGAGAACATAATTCAGCTGCAAATCCTAAAATATGCCAATGTCTTTTTCAAGAAATATGTGAACAAGCTGTTAATTTCTAAAACGTTTAAAGGAGTGCACTAGGTTTCTTCCTTAGACAAAGGGATTCAAATTATTAAACTTAACTTCAGGAATGTCACAAGATTCTAGGCGAGATTTACATCTTCTCTCATGAGGCAGTTACGCCTTCCAAAACAATGTTTCAGTTATATCAATTTTCTATTCATTTTAGCTGGTTGAGTGACTTCACATTTGGTATTAAATTTTCATTTCTTTACAAGGATTTACAACATATATGTCTTGTAGTGAAATTTAGGTGCAGAAGGTATTTCTGTATTAAAAATAAATACAGTAATGTTTCACAATAAGTCAAAATGATCAGACCTTCTTCTGGTATGTTAGAAGGAAAAGCGACATTATGTACATGAATTTAAAGAAAATATTTTTCCTCTTAAAATCTTGTGTGATCCATGAACTATATAAAAGGCAATTCAGAGACTGTGAATGAGGCCATACATACAGCACATCTCTGGTTTCTGTTAACATCACAAACAACTTGAGCTTTGCTTTTGTGGTTACCATGAAATTACCAGAGCCCTTCAATATATTTACCTACTGTATGTTTTATACACACATACACATGCACACACACCCTTCCTGATAGAAAAAGAAGTAGGATTTCATCACTGTGACAAGAACATAACTGGAGAGTTATGGTTGTTAACATGGTTATGATATAATTTCCTAGGCACATGACCTTCTGTTAGACACTGCAGAAGAAAATGAGCTGAGGTAATCGGTCATCCCGCTTGGTGTCATCGCTTTTTTTCTGTTAAACTTTCAAGCTCCCTGAGCTTCAGCCTTTTTATGCAGCCCCTGGAGAAATCACATAAACTCAAATATCAAATTTTTCTGGGAGTTTTGCTATCACTTCCCTTGCTTTGTTCTCCCATCACCAAACTCTTGACTCATGTTATTTCAGCCGCCTGCCTATCCAGACTAGAGTCTGTCTCCAGCAGACACCTCGGTGAGCACTCACAGCTTCTGTTTGAGAGCACATGTTTTAGTGCATGGGAAGCAAAATTCTAATCTCTTTTAAGATCTCTAGATATCAAGAGATGTTATTATTATATTACATAATAAATGTTATATGTGCTGAATGTTATTATAATTACTCTAGTGATTAGAAACTACACATTTCCTCTGTGGAAAGAAAGAGTGGCATTAAATGAAGAGTTAAGAATCTATGTAATTATAGAAAACATGTGAATGTGAGACTAATTTGCTAAATTTTTGTCACTCCTCTCCTTGCACTACCAGAAAATATCAAATCTGTGCTGGCACAAGGAGCTGCTTTCAGGAGATTAAATGCAATAGCTGTTAAACTGCTCAAAACTACTAGTTCACAGTTTGTATCTGTTAGTCATTCCTAGTCCATCACCACAACTAATTTGGTCTGTAAATTTCCACATTTGTTTTTACTGGGTGCCTCTTTAGAACATCCGAAATACAGGTAGAAATTTGCCTGTATTTCCTAAACTTGTAGATTCTCAGAATAATTTAAACTGAAAAGAGTCTCTGGGATTATTTTTTTAAACCCTTGCTTGCAGCTACTCTTGAATTTAAATAAGGTTACTCAAACCCCATCCAGCCATGTTTTGAGTCACTCCAGTTGCAGGGGTTCATTAATTTCTATGAGCAATTTGTCCCAATGCTTCACCACTCTCATTGAATTTTTACATTTATATCTGGACAGAGCACTTCTCGGTGTTAAATTTGTGATCATTTTGTAGGAGCTGTTGGACAAGTGCACACGTGAAGATCACCTGTACTCTATTGGGCTCATGTATGAGAGAGATGCAGCCCACAGATATAAATAAAATGCTAATTAGCATGATAGTGAGAGGCTTAATGATACAGATTTAAAATATGAGATAGACCCCTTCAATCCACATTTGGTTTACACTTGGTGAACAAAATAAAAATCTGACCATTAGATTCCACATTTAGACAAGTTTGCTAAGCTTCAAAATAATGTGGGATTTGAAAAGTCATCAAGCTTTCATTCTTGTATAGGATGTTTTGTAAACTGTAAATTCTCCCTACTGCAATCTCAAGGCCACTTACAATATGGATTAATTATATTTCAACTCTATAATACAGTTAAATACAATATTTCATATTTTGAAAAATACTATTAAAAATTTTGTGTATCTTAGGGGAAAAAAAAGAATTTGCCATCTAATTAAGCCCCAGTAAAGTCACTCACACTTAAAGAAATACATGTCTCACAAAAAAAACCCCACAGAGCAACAAACTGAGTGTTGAGACTATGAGGAGGACCACATAAAGTGGTGGTTTATTACCAAGAAAAAATAAAAGTGCAGTGCATAAGCTACTTCATGTGGAACAGACACCACCCAGAAGGATTAGAAGTGTCACTCCACCCTCGTTGGAAGATTAGCCACAGCAAGGCAAGTGAGCACACATGCAGCGAGACACACACCATGCAGGTGGTGGCTCAGCCCGAGCTCCACGCTGTCACAGCTAGACAGCATGAGTGTGTGATAAAACTTCTTTAAAGCCAGCTCAGAGATGTCTGCCACATCTACTCATGCTCAATCAGTGTACCCATAGCCCTAATGAGCTATTGTGATTAACTGTCATTTATGTGTCTACTACAGTTAAAAGAAATTTTAAGTCATATAACATGTGGTGTCTAATACATTCCATATGAACATTTAATTGGAGCATGTAACTTTGATTATTGCTAATGAGGATTAGCCATATGTACCAAGGCTAGAGCAAACGATAATGATGATCCAAGGACTTAGTACTTAACACATGTATGCTGATACCACTTCTACACTTTTTGACTGCCAACATATCATGTGATGCCATGCTGTTCAACATAACAATTTGATTTATCATTCTGGTGGATGGAATGCAAATTTCAGCCTCTTCCTTCTATTTATGAGGTTTCAACATTTTCCTTTCTTTCTACACCTTCTATATCATTCCTGTTCCCATACTTTTGAAAAGCTTTTGTTGTCTTAGGATTCCCAACTGCACTAGATTGGAATTTTTCAACTGAAACAAAAAAATTAAATTCCATCCTATCCAAGTCTTGCCTGCATTTTCAAAAAAATTTTATAAATACCCAAACATTTTACGTGTGATATTGAGGGAAAGTAGAGTGATGTGATAAAATTAATCCTTTTGAAAGAACTTCAAAGAAAAATTACAAAAAATGAACATGAATAAGAGCAAGTAAGGAGGAAAGACTCAAAGAAAGGAAAGAGCCTAGGTGGGAGAAAAATGTTGACATTTTTATCTGCTTTTCAATTATACGATTTAATGTTTATTCACATACTGATGCACTTAATTATAAAGATAGCTTGTTTATCAATTTGATTCACACAGGGAAAGCTGGGAGTCTGTGTGATAATAGTATAGGCTCTTGTGTGTGTAAACAAGGGGCGGGGGATTTACAACATATTTTGTCTCAGGTTTTCTTATTAGTTCTCATAGGTAATCATTGAATCTGATGAGATCAAGTACCTTTGTAACAAGAGCCTTCCCACTAACATAGGGTGCCAGAGGGAGTCAAATAAAGATCAATAAGGTAAGAGAAGGGCAAAGCAAATTGTTCCTCTTTCAATGTATTTAAACATTTGTGTAGATAACCACAAATTACTGCAGCTGAACCAGGTATCAGAACAAAAAATGTTGACAGATCATCTTACCTATTTTGCACCTTATGTTTTAGGAATAAAAGTTTTAATTGATCAGATTTTTGGCAGCTGTAAAGGGAACCCATGTCCGGCATAAAAGTCCCTTTTGTTAAGTTTCCTAGACACAAATGTCTAATGCTTATCTGACTATGGCTGCCTAAAATGAAGGATGGATCCTTCTTTTAAATCCTGTTCATCAACCCTTCAACAGTGCCTCAGATATCCTGAAACATATTTAATAACACTCTACACTGAATTTAAGTGATCAAATTAAATATGGCTTGTTTATTAACATTCACTCCGGTGAAATGAAGTAAACTTCCCCATGAAGGGAATCTTCATTCATTTCCCCACTGATGTTAAGATGTTCCATCTTCAATTTCATATCATCAGTAGCATATTACTAGTTAAGCTAAAAATGTCTAGAATATGTGTTTTCCTGAGTGCACTTAAGATTACTTAGACCACAATGTGTTGTATCTGCAAGAAAACATTGAAGTTCAAACATTGAAAGTAGTGAAACTGAAAACTTTTACCAAAATTAATAAAAATGACTGTCCATAAAATTTTCCTAGAAAAATCTGATTTTCAGCATAATGTTGTAAGAGCTTTGAAAAAAAATCTGAATAACAGATGATTTTTCTAGAATATTGTACAAACTGCCCTTCTCTGTAACCCAGGTTTTGATAGTATAATTAATGGAAGATATATACATGCAGAATTTGGCCAGTTTAGGAGATATTCAATTTCTTGGCAGGTTCAGTTCAGAAGATATTCAATTTCTCAGACAAGCAACTAAAAAAAACCCAAACAAACAAACAAATCTAAAGTCAATATACTGCAAAAATAATTAAAATTAGATTGAAAGAGCAAAGCAAAGAATTATGATCTACCAAAAAAAAATCTAGATTGTCATTATTGTGAAGATAAAGACGTGGAATTTAATAGCAAAATTAGACTGGATTATAGAGACAGGTGGACCAGATCACCTTCAGAGGTCACTTCCAACCTCAACCTTTCTCTGATTCAGAGCCAACCTTCTGCCTGAAATTAGTTGAAATATTCATTTTCTTACTGGAGAAACCTTTCAGGTTTATGAAGTCACACAATGCACAGCAGCCTTATGTTTTTAATTTGTATTTGATGAAGATAATTGGTGAAGAGACTAAGCAGAAGTCTCCACGACACCCTTTGTTGACTGCAAGAGACTGACACTTCTGCTGGAATGCAACTGAGATGTGTTTTCTCAACATATCCAGGGCTGGACTCAAAACAGAAAAATCTGCAGGCTGCAAATCCTTATAATGCACACCAGAAATACATGTTTGTTCCTGCTCTTTCTGCCATAAAGCTGCAAACTTCTCAGCTTGGTTTCATCATTTTTCAACATTCAACCTATATTTTCTTCCAGCAACAGGGAGTCTGTTTTTCTCTGTGTTGTTTCTTAAATAAACTCTAGTGATCTGTGTTCCATAATCCACAAAAAAAAAAAAATTCTTATTTAAAAGCACATTTAAAAATTATTTATTTAAAAATATGGCAAAGCTTGTCTAATACTTGCCTATTTCATTGTCACAAGAGAAGTGCCTGTGATGGCGGTGATATGGGAATAAAAGTAAAGGAAAAAAGGTTATTTGTTTTCTTCTCTTACATTAACTACAATGAAAGAAAGGAATTGTTGGGGAAATCAATTTATAACATTAAAATGAAACCATTTTAAGTACCTTTTCTGCCTGAGTTTTGGGATAGATTGATGAATTTATAGCAAGTCAGGAGCTGCGTATTTATTTTCCATAAGTGAAGCACTTAATAATGGACATCTAGTCCAAAAGATTTGAATGCAGTGATGTTAGTAGTCATTGTGTTTTTAAAACAAATTTTCATTATCTCAGTCATTCTCACTGGAAATGTTATATGTATGATAGAGATGTGGTTTTACTGAAGGACAGGATTTCAGAATGTGCAAACTACGAAGAATTACCACCAGGTTAGCAAGAATATGAATTTTTATTAAATGTTCTGTGATAATTGCCTGTATACCTACTTATATACAGAAAGGTCGCCAAATTTTCCTCTGAGAGGGCTGCCTGGTTTTAATGTGTAGCCAAGCTATGTGTGCAAACCATCAGCTGAAACAGCCAAAGTGCATTCACACCTTCATTCAGCTCCTTGGTCTTGAACAGCAAGAACAGCACAACAGCATAACGCAGCATTCTCATGCGGGTGACCAGACCTGGTTACACATCGGTGCCTCTCTGTTTACCTGAAGCCTGTTAGTCTGTGCTTGCAGGTGAGCACGTGGCATTTGCACTCGTGAATGAGTACACATTTTGTATTTCTACACACTAGAGATGCTTGATCTAAGATGATGGGACCAGCATTTGCATTTCAGTCTTCTGTTTTTAAGAATCTACTAATTAGTGATGGAAATATTTGTCAAGCTGAATCTTAGTTGTGTCATCTGTCTAGCAGATATTTTTTGACAAAAATATAAACAGAAATGCAGAGAATTAATCTTTTTAACAATCTGAAAGTGCAGAATAGATATTTTATTAGGTTAGAATTGTATAGTTCATATTATCACATAGTTTTAAAATGTGGGATTATTGAAAGACATTAATTTTAGGACAATCATTTTAAATGCTTACCAATTATTTATATTACTCCATTATCTTATACTAATGAAATTTGGTCATTTAAGAAAATGTGTAGATGGAATCCTACTAAAAATACAGGATAAGCTGGCAGACACAAATTTAGTCTAGAAATCCCAAAGCTTCAGCACTATTCCTTGTATCACTTGCTGTGATGCTATAGATAAGTCAGAAGGACCTTGAAAGGAGAGTTGACTACCTTGAATGAGACCTGTGAGTGAATGCAAATCTATGTCTTTGTGAATCTACCTGGGGCTACCTAAGATTGTGTTCACCTACCTAAACACAGAGTCATGCAGTGGTTGCTAATGCAATTTGGGCTATTGCCCTGCTACATTTTAAAATAAAAACAGATGACTTACAAATGCCACTACAGCTGAAATGGTTGTGTCCTTGTTCTGAGCTGCTGGAGCACAGGGCAGCTCTGGCCCAGGCACCAAACTTAGTAATATGTAACGTCTTCGTAAAGCATGTTAAACTGAGTAGATGACACATGAGCCAAAAACCCCTGGTTCATAGCTAATCACATTCATGGAATCATAGGATCACTAAGGTTGGAAAAGGCCTCCAAGACCATCAGGTCCAACATTTGACCAAACACTGCCATGCCGACTAAAGCATAGCGCTAATTGTCATTTCTAGTCAATTCTTGAACACTTCCAGGGATGATTCCAGCACTCAACCACCATTTCAGAGAAAAAATTCTTCCTGATGCTGATCTGACCCTCCCACGGCTCAGCTTGAGGTCATGTCTTCTTAACCTCTCACTTGTTCCCTGGGAGAAAAGACCAAGGCCCATCTTGCTACAATCTCATTTCATGCAGTTGTAGAGAGTGATAAGGTCTCCCCTGCAACTCCTTTTCTCCAGGCAAAAAAGCCCAGCTCCCTCATCTGCTCCTCATAGAACTTGTGCTCCAGACCCCTCCACTGCTCCATTGCCCTTCTCTGAACATTCTCAGCCCCTCAATGTCATTCTCATAGTGCGGGGCCCAGAACGGGACACAGAATTTGAGGCACAGCCTCACCAGTGCCAAGTACAGTGACACAATCCCTGCTCTGGCTCTGCTGGCCACACTATTGCTGATCCAGGCCAGGGTGCCATTGGCCTTCTCGGCCACCTGGGCACACGCTGGCTCGTGCTCATCTGCTGTCAGCCAGCACCCACAGGCCCTTCTCCACTGAGTCAATTTCAAGCCATTCTTCCCTGACCCTGAGGAACATTTCATTCAGCCAATTTAGAGCATGACCAAAGCAAGCTCACATAGAATATGAGTATTTTCTCAAGGTCAGCAGAGACCCCACTACCTAATGAAGCTGAAGAGCAGCAAAACACCAGTAGTGGAAAGGAACCATGAAAGATTTTTTTGCTTTGCATGGTGCTTTTTCTTTTATTAATTATGTGGTAAAAGCAATGTGAAGCCAGAGACATGAAAAAAAATGGCTCCAGAATAAAAATATTCAAAGTGTTAAAACAAGCAAGAAAACAAACAAAAGCAGAGTGAGGCAAAGCAGAAAGCCAAAGGACTGGAGAACAGGGACAGAAGATTATGACCTTATTATGTGGTATACCTTACTATTTACTAACAGGGAACTGAAAAAAAAAAAAAAAGCAAATCAAACCAACTGCAATAGTCTGAGAGAGCTGCCACTCTCCCCCAGTGATACACATTCAGTTATGATTCTGCATGGCTATATTACGATTTCATTCTAGTAGGAGACTTGTTCTATTTAATGGTCTGTTGAGGTCCGTAAGGAAATGGTGCATGTTTAACACATCAAAAGGGAGCTGTCTAGAGATCAGATAGTTTATACTTCATCTTAGCAAAGTATACAAAACCAGAGTTTTTAGGACAGCTGCCAAATGTAGAACCAAAGTACTGCTTGGTCTTTACCATACCTGAGGGTAGCTGTCAGTCCTTGGAAGAACAGATATATCATAGGTGGCAGCAAAGTGGCTCTTGGCTTGCTGAATCTGACCATAGCGTTCTCTTTTTCTCCATTTTGCTCTTCGATTCTGGAACCAAACCTATAGTATACAAGGAAAGAGTCATCGGGGTAAACAAAATTATATACTCTGCAAAGGGTTTTAGGAAAATAAGAGATTTTCAACAGTGGCTTTGAAAATTTCTGTTTATCTACAAAAGAGAATTTCCTCACCTGAAAATTGATTTTTCATTGTTTCAACCTTGTAAATGTCACACCTGCTTAACTTATTGCTGGCTATTTTAAACGTACATACTGTTTCATTTATATTATCTCAAAACAAACAAACAAACAAAAAAAGACAACCTGAAAAAGAACAGTCTGTAGCAAGTAAAGAAACATTCTCTTAAATTTCCATGCCCACTGACTTACTATAACTATCCATAATCTGCCTCCTAGAGGTGTCCATAATCTTTATCAAGTGCAGCAATAAAAAGGCAGGAAAAATTGGCACAAGGACAGTAGTCTGCACAGCAGGAAAGGTTCCTATAAGGAAGGCTAAAAGGCCAGGAAAATAATAAAAAGTCACCATGTCACCATGTCACAATAGTTTTCGAGCTATTGCGAAATTTTTTTCACGTTGGTGTTAGGTGATATCTCTTTCTTATAACGGAAGACAAAAGAATTGCACTTTCAACTATGGAATAATTTAGATTTTATGCTTAAATTTGTTTATACTCCTTGGTCTGTTCTGTAATATTTTAAGTGTCAAGTATTATACCAAAAATCCATTATATGCCAATTTCTTTCTGTTACTGATAACTGTCATTGTCCCATGATCTTAATAATTTATTCATGTCTTTCAGAAAGTTTAGTTTGGACTGGTTAGGAATGATCCTGATGAATAAAGGGGATTGCTAAGGAAAAGTAACACTGTATAAAAGTAATATCCAACTAGTCATTGTTGTTCTGGTGTAAGCAAGCTCACTGAGACTTTTTTAGGAAGTCACACTTTTAACTGAATCATTATTTTTTTTTTAAAGGAAACAATGGCATTGGTTAGTCATCCTGCTAAATTGATCATTATTTCATTTCAATGTATACATACATGGGTGATGCTTTTTTTATAGATACTTCCTGTATTTTGAGGGATATTTTCTGATTCCATATCGTGGGATATTTAAAATAACACTGTTTGATTTATAATTCCATTCTTGCATTGATCTTTGGAGAACTCAACTGTCTTTTGATGCCGCTTAAGCAACCAGGCATAATTTTGCTCATTTTGATTCCTAAGGGCTTGTGGCAAATGTGCCATTTTTAAAAGATTCAGCAATCAAAGCAAAGCTCATGCATGTAACTCCTGACTATATATTGTTAGGAACATTGGTGGTAAATTTTTGTTATTTATGATGCCTGAGGTTCAGCAAAAAGAAAAGGGAAGGCAAAAAAATCTTCTGTCTCCACAGGAGGAGGCATCAAGGACGCGATAAGGAAATTTAGATGAAAGATTCTTTCCTTGAAAAAAGACCTTGACAATCTTCTTAAAATGGGTACCAATTACTGGACTGACATGCAGCAGGAAAGAGAACAACTTAGATAAATTAGGTTCAGGTTGGCTCTCTGTGCATGTGTGCAGGACAAATATTAAATTGGATGTTGATGAAATGGTGGTGAAGAGAACTGTGGGTAAGGTATCCAGCTGATCACTCTGCTACACTAAATCAAACAATTTGCTTGAATTCATAGAAGTAAATGAGAAAAAGCACTTTTTTTTTAATTCCCTTTGACAATCCCCCAAAATGTGTCTGTTTACACCACTTTACTAGAAACTTACTCTTGGCAGAGATAAAGTAACCATTTGCCTCCACAAAGCAATGTAGAAATCTGCTGCTTGTTATCCTTGAATTGCCAGATGCTTGCCTTTAATGACGTAAGGCCTTGCAAATTGCTTAATCTTGTGATGGAATACTCTTGCTACTCTGGATAGAAATTATCAACATGTCCTTCCATATTTAGCATATGAGAATGCAAAGATCAGTTATCTTTTAAGAAAGGTAAGAACATGTTTAAATAAAATAGAAATAAATACTCTGCGAAAGTCTGATATAGACATATATTTTTCATTTACTGTCTTCTTTTTAATACTCTTACCATGTGAAACCTCTAAATCTTAGAAAAAAATGTGATTAAAAAGTCAGATGACACAATTTTTCAATTTTCCCCTCCCTATTCTTGCTATTAATTTGTTCTTGAAGTAGTTCTCCGTATTCCAGAATTATACATTTATTAAAACTGTGTTTTAACATTATGCTACCTTCCTTTTTTAAGTCAAGACTAAATCCCAATGAATGGAAGTCATACTTGGAAAGCTGTATCAAATTCCAGAGAGGAATTGCGCAAAGCCTAAAGAGTTAAAAGCCAAATTCCATCGGCATTGCTGATATCACATCGATGTAACTGAACATGCAGTTTTGGACCCTATTTTCTGATGACAACGGCAAATGCGACGCCTGCTTGAATACACATGGAAAGAACACTTCTTTATAAAATTAATTAGCTGATTTTTTCTAAAAGTGTTCCTGATTTAATTTCAGTTTGTATGCATGTGCACTGATGTCTATTTCTCTACATGCATGTGTGAGTATGCATTTAATTACAAGTTGTGAAGTTGTTATCATATTCAAGTCACTAAATTAAAAAAATTAATCCCAGTCTGTAAGAATCAACAGGTCTGTTGTTCTCTAAATTGAAATAATGATTATTGCCAGAACAGGAAAGATATCCAAAATGAAGATAAACTTGCAAAGTGTGGCTCACAGCCTTTTCTAACAGAAGACCTCTAAACAAGGAAAAGGCTGCATTTCCTGGATACTTAGCTTCTTTTGTCACCATTGCACATCAAAAGCCATAAATATTATTGAGATTACTATATGAGCACATACGGAATGAATCACATTTGTATGCAGTTACAATATTCACATAATGTACTAAGTGGTCACCAGTATGTTTTTTTCCAAAAAATAGAATAACATTATTAATAAGTTATGAAAGTTTAAAAACCAGAAATTGTACCTTCCAATTTTGTGATTTCTAAGATCGTTCCATACAGAAAAGATGAATAGATTATGTCCTTGTTTTATACAAGCACAGAACACACACACACACATATCTATGCAAATATAGTTATATAGGTATATGGATACTTATACACATCTATGTATGCGCAGTTTCACTGCACAGTCTTTGGATAGAAACAAGGAATTTGGTTACTTTTTAGACTGCAATTTTCATGCCATGACTCACACAGAATCCTCTGCATCTGAGTCCTGCATTGCCATCAGTCTGAACTACATGCAACAAGTCTTTAGTGGGATCTTTACATGTAACAATTTATGTTTTCACTGCCTGGAATTCTACAAGAGATCAAGACAGTTACTATTGATGTTGTTTTCTCATCCTTTAAGCAAGTGTTGAGAACTGCAACACAAGCTATTTAAAAAAATAACAAGCTATTTTAGCATTACAGCATAACAGCTCATGTCCATAAAGCAATGAGGCAAAACAAGCTTTTTACTTTAGCTTTATGGGCTTTTGTACAATCCCCAAGAGTGTAATTTACTCATTCCTACAATGCACAATTTGTCATAGAAAGGCTGAAATCTGGTTCCTACCTGGACTCTGGCCTCAGTGAGCTCTGTTCTCAGAGCTAGCTGTTCTCTTACATAGACATCGGGGTAGTGAGTTTTCTGGAATACTTTCTCCAGTTCTTCCAGCTGCAAACTGGTGAAAGTTGTTCTGTGTCTCCTCTTCTTGCTGCTGGAGACATTGCTGTCACACTTATCACCAAGTTCATCCAGGTCCCCCTTCTCCTGCAGCCCTTTCACTGGAGACATCCTGAGACTGTTGCAATTGTCCATGGGCCTGCTCAGGTCTGTGTGAAGAGGCTGTCCTTCCACTTTAGTAATCCCGTAGTTCACTGTATACAAGGTGGGTTGACAGCTGGTTAATAAATGATCAAGGGGGAAGGAGAGGTGTTTAGATTCAGGAGTTCATATAAAAGTTTCACAAGGAACCGGTTTCCATCGTGGCAGTGTTATTTCCATATGAGATCATTGAAGAGGAATTTGTAATATTAACTACAGAGAGAATAAAAGTGCTAAATCACATTGAATTTTAACCAAGAATGATATCTGAAAATATCATCTGAAAACTTACAGAGTAAGGAGACTGTGCAAGAGACTTGGATATTTTCACCCTACTACTACTGCTGCTAAAGTAGTTAACAATGCATGAAATCAGCCTCAGCTAGAGTTGTACAGATAAGGAATCTTAGCCCAAAACAGATTTTCATAGAAGAGGCACAAAGCTGTTGACAAATGTGCCTTTAAACTTGGAAGCAAATGTTAAAAACCTCTATTTCTATGACAATACAAAGTAACAGTGAAGAAAACTTAATAGTTGTAAACTGACAAATCAAGAAGCAAATGAAACAAAAAATTAAATTCACTTTTAAAATTCAATAAATTCCATATACCTTCTTTTACATTTGTGAAGTGGAATTATTTCCAATGAGGTTTGTTACAGCTACCAAATTCAGGGCATTTCTGCAAAATGTTAACTCATTAGAGGAGATAGTTTCATATACTTTGTGAAAGGATTGCAGGAACTATTTGTCTTTAGGTAAAACTTTAGTGGTAGAGATAAAAATATTCCACAGTAGCTTCTTAATAAGAAATGAAAATATTTCCTACTTTTTCAATATTTCTACTTATCACACGTCACTGGAAAAATAATGAGATAATTTAAAGAATTCCAAAACACTTTTTTTTTTCATTTTCTAAGAAAAAGGTGGAACATAAGATTCAAAGTCTATAGAAATTAAAACTTGCAATCATGCTATGCAACATAATAAGCTTACTTTGAGATTGTCTCATGTTCTCAGTAATTTCTTTTCTTTCAATTCGAGCTGATTGCAATGAAACACAATTTTTAGATACTTACCATCAACACACACATAGATGTAAATGCCCCAAAACCCTCGAGGCACACAATAAATTAGCTAATTAAAAAAACTTCAATGTATAAATCAGTTTCCTATAGGTTTTTGGTTTTTTAAATTACTCTTGAAGAAATCTATCAATTTCTTACCATTTTTTTAATACAAATAAAAGAACTTTCTCAAAATATATATATATACTTCAATGATTATATGAAGTCAAAAAGCATATCATATTGTTAGTCTTACTGCAGCTGATCTTAACCATGTTTTCCAATTTTTCTAGGAAATTAGTTTTTACATTTTTTTTCTACAGCGATTTTCATCACGTTGGAATCATGAGGAAGATTTTAAATGTCTTTAAAAGAAAATCTTCCTAATTCTCCTTGCTTATAAGCTAGAAAATTTTAATATTTGATAAAACGTTTAACACTATTCTTTGGATGGCCGACGGGGTTTTCGGAAAAATCACCTTCACGCATCAGCTGGTAACACTGCCGAGAACCCCGCTACCGTCGCAGGACGATATTCGAAGGAAGCAGAGGTGACCAAGCGGCCTTCCGTTCCCTGCCTGGATCGGCATCGGAGAGCCGGCCGTGTCCGGGCTCCCTGCGACACCGACACGCCGGCCGGCGATGCTTTTTCCCGGCAGTTTGCTGGGTGAACACGCCGCGGCTCGCAGCGGGGGCCGGAGTGCCCGGGGAGCGGCCGGAGGGCGACCAGAGGGCGGTCAGGGGGCTGCCGGGGGTGCCGGGGGTGCCGGGGGTGCCGGAAGGTACCGGAGCCGGCCGTGTCCTACAGCACCCTCCGGGACCCGCCGGCCCGTCGGTCCCCCGGGCGGGGTGCCCCGGCGGCGGGCGGGCTGTGCCGGCGTGCCCGGAGTTGTGTTCTCGGCCAGCCGGGGGACCCCGGCCGGGGCCGGTGGGGAAGGCACTAGCTGAAGAGCTGCACTGAAAGGAAAAGAGCTCTTCAAAGTAGTGGTTTGCCTTCTCCCGGATTTTTAAAATTTTTTAATAGTAGCGGGAGTAGTATTATAACAGCAGTATTGTTACTGTTATTGTTATTTCACTACGACCTGACAGCCCCTCGCATGCTCGCATCCGAAGGCTGCACAGCTGTCTTTCGTCTCCCTGGGCGGGAGAATCCCTGCCCTCCCCCGTATATCTGCGGGAGGGGGAATAACCCTGGGATGACGACTCACCGTTGCTGTCCTGGCAGGGTGATGTCCTCTCCAGCCTCACATGATGCTCAGCTCTTTGCAGAGGGTTGAAGGCCTGTACGCATTTGCTGCCTGACGTTTTGCTATAAAAGGACTCATTGTCCAAAGTTTCCATAACGTGCTCCAAACTGCCTCCTGCTCCCATATAAAAGTCACTGTTCTTGCTCGGCTGGCTCTTCAGGGCAAACTTCTCGCTCAGAAAATCCATAATCATCTAAGGCTGCTTGAGAGCCTCTTCCCTAGACAGAGGCTGGACTGTGAGCACGGGAGGGAGAGTGAGTGGATGGGAGGGAAGGAAGGAGGGAGGGAGGAAGAGGCGTTCAGCGCTTAGAGAGCTGTTTTTCCTCTGAGCCTTTGATTTGTCTTGTCTTGAAAGGGGAACCCGAAGTTGCTCTTATATCTTGAAGCTCAGCAGGACTTCTTGTGCAACCTCCCATTTCTAATGAATATGAAAATAAGCAAGCAGTCTAACTCCACCCCAGGTCCCCCAAGACCTAATCCCAACACAGGAGGGAGTTCCAGGCCCATTTTCCACAGACAGATCTGTTTCAGACAGACACACACAAGCATTTGGGGAGGGTGAGGGGAGAAAGGGAGAGAGGGAGGGGAGGGAGGACAAATAAAAAGGACATTTCCCCTGTGCAACATATTCTCATTTCTCCAGGGATCCTGGAAAGAGTAATCCCCCGCTTCCCTCCCTCTCCCGCCAGCTCCCCGAGAGGCTTAGAGCGAGGTAATTTCAGGGGCACATACCCTTAAGTAAAGGATCTTCTTTAATCGATTGGACTGATGCGTCGGTAGCTGCAGTCCTGTTCTCTGAAGCTGTAAAATTAAGAACCGGTGTTCCTTCTTTATTAAACAGCTCAGAAGTTTTGTCCTAGAGTTAAACAGAGAAAGAAATGTTGTAGGCAGTTTTTTGTGTAGAGGGAATGTAAACCAGCAAAACTTAAAACTAGAACTCTCTCACATCACAAAACTGGCCTAAAAGAGAATTTATCTGCTATGAAACAGATCTCAACCAGTTTGTCTCTGTGTGTGTGTTTGGGGTTGGGGGTGTGTGTACGTCTGTGCAAAGTGGTTAAAACGGACTTTTATTTTAAATTTCCTGAAATATTATCATTTAAAAACAACACTCTTTCTAAATGAAAGTATTTATTAAAGTCTTAGGTGATAAAAAGAAAACGAAATGAGCCGTATATGCATGCATTCCTATGGATATTGGGAAAACGGGTGGTTTCCACCCAATGTGTGAGCTTTGAAGTGTTGAATTCTTTGGTCTTTTCGCACATTGGTAAGATTTAAAACACAGGCGAGAGAGATAGTGGACTGTTTCGAAGAGGCACGAATTACGGAAAAGATCTTCCGTGCTTCCTCGTGAAAGGAGTACTCTGCGAAGTAAAGCAAACCCGAGATTGCAATCACTTCAAATGAGGATTTCAGCATCGTGGGCCCGCGCTTGTCTTTTCTGCTGAGGCTGATTTAGAACCCAATTCGGTGAGCCCTTCCCCCGCTGGGGCGGGGAGGGCAGAAGAAGCGAGGCTTTAATGAGCGGCTGAAGTACCAGTGCAACACAGGCCGGCCGGGGCTGTGGAGCAGCTTAGAGACCTTTCCTGTGAACCCAGTCAAAGGTGAAGGGAAGGCCAGTTCGGGTCCAGCGTATTTCCCGGCAGGCAGCTTCCCTTCCTTCTTCAGCTGTCCTCTAGCTTGGTATTTTCCCGAAGAAAGGGGTAGGGGGATTTTTGTTTCAGCTACCACTGTCGAGCATCTGTGGGCGCCATCCGCCACACGCACAGTCTGCCCTTCCCTGTGATCTGTCAGGACCGGGTTGCCACCCCCACCCCTCCGTCCCAGTTCCCAGCGTTACCTGCCACCATCACCGAGCTGGGGCTGCGGGGGGCGCGGAGCCCCGGGGCGACAGAGCGCAGAGG
This sequence comes from Hypocryptadius cinnamomeus, assembly GCA_013400635.1. Taxonomy (NCBI): domain Eukaryota; kingdom Metazoa; phylum Chordata; class Aves; order Passeriformes; family Zosteropidae; genus Hypocryptadius; species Hypocryptadius cinnamomeus. The sequence goes on along the minus strand of VYZP01011567.1, from coordinate 16,665 downwards.
TGGTGCTCGGGGGACTTGGGGTGGGACGGGTTTTTTTGTGGCGTGGAGGTGTCGCTTTGGCGGGGAGGAAGAAGTGGAAGCGGTTTCCGTAAGACCCGGGAGAAGAGGAATTGAAGTGGCGCGGAGGGCGAGCGGCCAGGTGCGGCGGAGGCCGGCTCGCTGCCTGCCCCGGGAGAGAGGCTGGAGCCTGCCCCAGGGGCCGCTCCAAGGGCAGTTCCCGTCCCCGGATTTCTCATGAAAAACGACACTTTTCCTCCTTGCACCTTCTGGAAAAATGCCCGCTTCGGACCCTCCGGATCCTCTCCCTGCCCCCCGCATCTCCGTGTGCTGGCACTTCGACAGCGTGTTTATCACTGTGCCTTAAAAGCACTAAATGCCTTGGGGAAGGGGGAAAAAAAGGGGGGGAGCAGGGGGAGAAGAGACACAGAGAGAGGGAGAGAGAGGGAGAGAGAGAGAAAAAATGGAGCTCTGGATGTCTTTTAAATGAAAGACACATGCAAAGTTTTTGCAGACTGCAATCGACTTTTATCCCAATAAATGTCCCTCTTTAAAGACAACTATTAAACTCCAGGAAAGCCGAGGACAAGGAGCATCTCCTATGAACGTAAACCCCCCAAGAGCTGCCAGCAGCAGCAGGGCTCTTTCTAGGCTGGAAGGAGCGCGGTTGCCTCCGCGGGGATGCGCGTGTCCCGCTGGCGGCGAGGAGCCGCCTCGGCGGCCGCAGTCCTCGCTCTCCACCGAGCTGCTCCGCACCCCGGCAGCCCTTCCACCCCTTCCCTCCCGGGAGGATGGGGCCACCCCGGCGGCGGCGGCGGCGGCTGACTCGCGGGGCCGTGGAAGCGCCGGGCTCGTCTGGGGACCGAGATGGGGACGGTCTGCGGCGTCCTCGGTGCTCTTCACCCCCGCTCCTCTGAGAAAACACAACCCTCCTGCAGCATCTTCCCCGCAGCGGGGATTGCTCTCCCTTATCGCCCCGTCTTTGCGAAGCTCTCCCCGCCGAGATTAGCGCCGACATTTATATATATGAATATATATATATATTTGCAATATCTGAGTACTAAATATAGAGCGCGATACCAGCTCTAACTGGGTCTTAAAATCCGTCCTTCCTCAACAGGAAACGATAAATAAATAAATAAAAATCAGAGTGATTCCACATCACTGTTAGCTCCAGGGACCAAATTCTACTCTCATTTACCTCCGTGCAACCCAGCGGACTTCAAAGGGAAGGAGAGATGTAACCTAGGGGAGAATTGGCGCCACGTATGGCATTCGTTCTCCTTAAAAGCTTGAAAACAGAAAGCTGACTTCAGCGGGCTAAAACCATTTGAGAGGGGTTGGACAGATCCCGGGGGAGAAGGCGGCAAAGGGAAAACAAATTCTGTGCTGAGGTGAGACAGCTTTGAAAAGCATCTTTCTTCAGGGACCTACTCCCTCCGCCAGGCAGCCCTGTTATTAAGAGCTGCATGCAGATGTGCTGCTGTGTTTCCAGAGATGGAGTATCTCCCAAACCTTCTGTGAAAGGGTGTTATGTGTGATGGAGAGACGTTTCGTGACCAGAGGTGGTGTGAAGGAGCTCGCCCCTGCAGCGCATAGGAGCTTCTTGGGGGAAGCCTGTTCGCCGGGACGAGCCGGGCGCGCACACTGCGGGACCCTCCGCGGTACCGCTGGGCTCTCCTGCGGGGACGGCAGGCTGCCTTACCCCCGCCGTCCTGGAATTCCTTCCCTTCCTGAGATCAGAAGTTACAGACAAAGCGTAGGAACGAGGATCCCGCATATATTTCAAATGTCTCGCTGCCAAACAGTCAAAGAATTTGGGAAAAGAAATGTGTGACTGCGGTTCGGACCTCCGTTTCTGGGTCCGCAGCCGCTGCTGCTCGTGATGGCAGTTTCCAGCCGAAACAAGGCTACTGCATGTTGAAGGCATCTCCTCACACCCTTGCGTTTGTTTAAATAAAGTGAGAATGGCAGCAATACGGGCGATGATCTCCCTTTCAAATGTCCAGGAATCCCTATCCCCTCCTGTCCCTCCTCCCCATGTCTAATATCGGTTTTTAACTATGGATGGTAGCACAGAAAGAAGATTTTTATTTTTAAATTTTTTATACACCAACACTTCTCTTCCCTCCAGAAGAGTTAAAGCACGAAATTTATTTAAGGATTAAACGGGAGGAAATTTGCGCTACCTGGGACTCGGCTAAACGAATCTTGGGGATATTATTCAACTCCTTCCACATACGCACACTCCAGCTGTCTGGGGAAATGGACGGTGAAGCTATGAAGATAAGGGCTGGGTGTTCCCGCGGGAGGGCTGGCCCCGCAGCGAGGAGCGGCAGAGGGATGGTTATAGGGGAAGGAGGGAAGTGTATATGTTTTCTTGAATGGGATCAAGCACCCCGATAGCCGCCGGGGGGGAGGTGGGGAGGAGGGAGGGTGTGTGAAACACCAAGAGAACCGTCTGTCGTGAAAAACAGGTGCTCAAATGCTTCGGCATTTCCACAAGCCTTCTGTTTTCTTTGCTGAGGCATTACCTAGGAGCTCATTTCTTGTTCAGACACGGAAATTTTATTGCATGAGATGGGCGTAGGCTCCAGGGAGACCCTCTGAGAAATCGGTCTCTGCCACTCGGTCCTGCCACTGGTGTGCAGAAGCAAAAGAAAAGGTGTAAAAAGACACTCTGTGACTCGCTCCATATCTCTCTCCCAGTGGAATGCAGCGAATTGCAAGTTACAATCCAAAACCTAGCTTGGCTGAGTAATAATTTTCCAGACATCCTGTTTGTGAGAAGAATCATGTGAATTATTCATATTGCCAGCAAGAAGAAGTGCATTGCTTCTCAAAGAACACTGAAAGAAGTTGAGTTTTGGGGACTGTAGGATTCCCCCCCCCCCTTTTTTTTCTTTTTGTTTTTGTTTTTGTTTTTGTTTTGTTCTTTTGTTGGTGGGTTTTTGTTTTGGTTTTTTTTGAGGTTTTGGGGGTTTTTTTTGGGGGGGGTTGTTGTTATGTGAAGCATCACTATTTTAATCCTTGAAAATAAAGATTTTGTTTCGGATTTCACCAGCCAGGCTGCAAAAGGTCCCAATCCAAGCCTCCTTTAACGAACTTTCTTCCTAACACGTAGGTTTTGTTCACCTGAGCAAACACAAATCAGTTCTGGTGTACGTGGATAGCTTTAAGATTTTCCGTTCGGAGAGGAAATGTTTAATTGACACTGTTTGGAGTGACTTTACCAGAAACCTGGGATCTGTAGGTTCAGAGATCAGTGAAAGCGTAGGAGCAAATCGACTCCACTTCTACCGGGTAACTCAATGTTAATTCTGCGTGGGCAGCGGACGGGTTTATTGAGCCCCGCTCACCTCGCACAGGGAAAGTGGTGTCACCTCTCACTAGGCTGGGCCCGAGTCTGGAGCCTTTCCCAATTTCCCAGCCAGGCTCGAGGTTCAGACGTTTCCCGGTCGAGTCCACAAAACAGCCCGAACGTAACGACAGCAACCATTTCACGGTTCCTGCAGTCTGGCGCTTTGACAGTACCTCAGCTGCTCGGGAGGTATCCCGTATGACACCTGCACAGATAAAATGAAGATTCCATGTGCCTCAAAGGCATATTCAGGGGGCAGACAAGAAATTTGGTGAATGGGAAAGTTATCCCGTTAGGGAAGCAGGATTGCTGATTGCTGTCAGGGCTGGACAAACCTCGACAATTTTCTTCTTGCAACAGGTAGTGACGCTTCCTAAAACTTTTTTTTTTTT
>VYZP01011566.1:0-36853 GCA_013400635.1 Hypocryptadius cinnamomeus | reverse complement strand
CCCGCCGCTCCCCGCCCTGCCGGGACCCGTGGGCGGAAACGGGAGGGCGGCGGCGGGACTGGCGGGGGGCGGCGGGGAGGGCGTCGTCCTCTTCGTTCCTTTCCCCTCCATTCCTTTGTTATCCCTTCCTTTCCCGTCTCTTTCTTATCCCGTTCTATCCCGTCCTTTCCTTGTCCTTTTCCTTCTTCCCTTCCCTTCTCCTTTCCTCTCCTTTCCTTTTCCCGTTCCCATTCCAGGCGGAGCGGAGCGGCCTGCGGGCAGTTCCAGCTCCTTCCGCGTGCGGTGCCGTCTCCGGCTTAACGCCAGTTGTGATTTGGTTGTGTTTTGGTTGTGTTTTGGTTGTGATTTGGTTGTGGTTTGATTGTGTTTTGCTGCCGGGAGCTCTTGGTATTTGTAGTCACTGCTGCCACATCGCGGTGAGGGTGGTGTGTGCAGGAGGTGGCCGGGAAAGGGGGAGCGGGGATGTGAGAGGAATTGAACCTTTCACAGTCACGGAATTATTTCCGTTATTTCCGTTGGAAAGGCTCCTAAAGATCAAAGAGTCCAACTATTCCCCAGCACTGCTGCATTCACCACAAACCCATGTCCCCAAGTGCCTCATCCACTCATTTTTTTAAACACTTCCACGGATGGTGACTCCACTTCTGCCTTGAGAAGCCGTTTCTGATGCTTGGCCACCCTTTCCATGAAGAAATCTCCCCCAGTATCCAACCTGAACCTGCCCTGGCACAGTTTGAGGCCATTTCCTCTCCTCCTGTCCCTGTTCCCTGCAGCAGAGCCTGACCCCCCCCAGCTGTCCCCTCCTGTCAGGGAGTTGTGCAGAGCCACAAGGTCCCCCCTGAGCCTCCTTTGCTCCAGGCTGAGCCCCTTTCCCAGCTCCCTCAGCCACTCCTGGTGCTCCAGCCCCTTCCCCAGCCCTTTTCTCTTCCCTGGACTCTCTGGGGCAGTTTCACTGATCAGGTCCCTCCGTAGGATCAACCCACGTAGAGGTGGCTGTGCTGGGCTGTCCTGGCTGGAATCGTGCCGAGGGAACTCTCCGGGCTGCCCAGCTCTCTGTGCCTCCATTCCTGCCGGGGAGCTCAGCAGCTCCAGCCGTGGTTTGGCTCCTGATGCCTTTCCTTGTCTCTCAGGAGTTCTCAGGGTGCTTTGTGTGTTCAGGGATGAGTTCTGGGTGGTTTCTGGATCCCGGGGCTGCCGTGGGATCCGTGTTGGGTGTTTGTGATGGTCGCAGGTTCTACCAGAGGTTTTGTGGCAGAGGAGTCAGGGTCAGGAGAGCTGTGGTTGGTAGCAGAGCACAGGAGGTGTTTCCTGGCAGTTGCACATCCGCAGTTATCTCTATTCCAGGGAATATTACACAGTGAATGAAAAGAGTTCCCAGAAACAATTACTGTCAAACAGAAAGTGGTTTTTCTGCCATTACGGAGAGCTTCTAGTTTAGGATAAAACCTCAGATCATGAGATGGCTTGAACTGAAATTCTGGTCAGGGTTCCTCCAAATTCAACATCAATTTCTTGGTTTTCTTTAGATGATGATAATGGTAATAAAAATGGTTATTGTATATTATCTGGATTATATGTTACTATATATTTATTATTATAATTACTGTTATTATTTTATTACAATTTTCAAATAATCCATGGAATTAATGCAGCAATATAAAATAAATATGTATCAACTACAATCAATTAATTTTATCTTGTCCCTGGGTGCATGTTTCCAATTGATGATAAATAGTTACTTTGCAACTTCCTGGATCCAGCTGAACCCATTAAAATAAATTCTTTTGGTTCTCTGGAGTGGCCCATAGTCCCTGGTTATTTATTCACATTTGTAGATGAAAGTTGTGCCTAAAGGAACAGTTGGGAGTGAAGGCAGATGGAAGAGTAGCTCATTGTTCCCTCTGATGACTTTGCAGGAAAATTGAGCCAGTCTGTCTCTTTGGTCTCCACTGATGCATTTTTTAATGGCACTGTCAGGATTTCTGTGGGAATCATGTGCTGGTGTTTGCACTGGATTTGGTGAATGAATTTATTTGGCAGAAATAAATATTCCTATTTCCTGAAAATATTCAGTGGATGTTTTGTTTAATGCAAACATAAAGGACAGAAGGTGAACATTTGAATACTCAGTATTTTGTGTTTTGTGCTTCTTACTGAGAGTAATGAACCGAGAGAGAAGTTTGGACAGTAAAACTGGTGTGTCTGGTCAAGAAAACAGGAATTCTGGTGAACTGAAGGAAATGCAGATTATTCTTTTTATTTTTCTATTTTGAAATAACTAAGAAATAAATCTCCCAGTTTCTTTCTGTTCTCTCTGCTTTCCTGCCTTCCTTAATGCCACATCCATAGGGAGGTGCTGGTGTTGCCATACACAGACTGTTCACCAAAAGAAATCTCCTTTTTGGGTCAAAAAAATGTGATCTGGTTGACAGATCCTCTGTGAATGTCAAAGAATTTTATTTGATTGTTGTTGTTGAATTTGATAATTTTTCTGATGATGTTAAATAAGATTTCTTCCAGTCCACCATTTTTTTTGGTCTTCCATGAGCTTATTTCCCTCAAGGTTTGTTCATGGATCTGCCTTAGGCCTTTCTAAAGTATCATAACAACACAATTATTTCTGAGTGTTCGTATATGAGACTTGAGGAGGTTTATTCTTATGGGGTTGGAAGCGAAGGAGGATGAAGAGGAGAAAGAAGACTCTACTTCAGTAACTATGGGAGAAGTCCCCAGGGACAACCTGGCATGATACGAATTTCTTTTTCTTTTTCTTTTTTTTTTTTTTTTTTTTTTTTTTGTTAGGAAAAGAAATTAACCTGTTCTTTAACCAAATTAATCTGACACCCTAAAAGGGGGATACTGAGGGAGTTTTTTTCATTCTGCTTAAGTCATTCTTAAAGATTCATTAATTCAAGGAAGCAGTGACCTTGAAGACTGAAGCAAAGCAACTTCTAACTCTCCTCTTCATCACTCAAAAATTTATGTGGACAGTGCTTTATTTTATTCTGGTAAATGAAACTTCCTCATGGTTGTTTCTTTGTATCACCTGGGAAAAGCGTTATGATGTGAAATTATTGCAATGAAGCCTTTTCAACTTAGAGAGCTAAAAAGATTGGCTGTGATTCTTTCTCTTCTCTGTCGTTTGAGTAAGTATGTGTGAATTCCACTTGTTGGTATCTTGTTGGACTTTTCCTTCTCTCTCGCCTATCCTTTAGCTTTTTGTCATTCTCCAAACATGTAAATACCTGATATTTGCTTCAAGTTAAAAAATTCTATTTCCCAGACAATTACGATTTTGGAGCGTCTTGCTCTTTTTTGTGGAGATAAAAAGCTACAGTTGCCTTCTGTAATCATTAAAAGCAGAATGATCTGAAATTCAGGCAAATGAGATTTTTTTACTGATGCTTTTTCCCCCAATCTACTTCTAAAGTTCCTGTATGTAGCACAGTCAAAACCAGTTTTTAAGTCCATTGAGCTGGAGGTGAATGGTGATTCCAGGTGAAATGAGGAGGTGAGCGCTGGAAACTGCCAGAGGAACATACTCATGCAAATATATTGTCAACTCATCTCTCCCTGTTTTTCTTGCTTCCTCTCCCTCTGATCTGCTCCCCCTCATCTTGTCCCAAAGTTAGAAGTGTCCCCTTGCTTTGACAGGTAGAGGAACAAGCCTCTTTGGAGGTTTCTTCTTGGTGACAGTTTGCAGCCCTAGTTAGTTGGGGGTGCAGGTAAGTGCCTGTTTCTCTGTTCAGCACTTCCACATTTGTGGGACTTGCTGAAAAAATCCTTCTGAATTTGCCTTTACTTCTTATATATAGAAGCAAAGTTGAGGCTGTAGATCATGAAGTTATGAAAGAAGTGTTGAGAGATTCAAAGCACAGAACAGATAAAGTGTTGTCCAGGAGCTGCTGCTGTTCCTCATTTGCATTGTCAGTAGTGCTAGAAGGTTTAAAGTTCTCCAAAAATCTTTTTTCTCTGCTTTAATTATGTTCAAACACACAAATATTTCTACTTCCTCTTTGTTTAAGTAAAACTGTTTTCTGTCAGATTGTTGCCTGTCAGTGCTAGTCCATCTCAACTCTCATTTCTGATTCCAAAGCATCCAATGCCATTTTGCTCCTAAGCCCTTCAATGACAGCTTCCATTAGGAACTGTGTGATATATTGCCCATATTTTAATTTTTAGTACCTTAAAAACAAAAGTACTGGAGAATTTCCTGCCCACTGCACTGTTACCTCATGTAAAAATCTCAATTTTCACATATTGTGACCAGAAATGAGGCATTGTACCAAAATACTAGGTGTGGGAGTTAATTCCAAGGTCACAGCAAGGAAAGCTCTGTGTCCCTGATGCCTTTGTGTGTTGGGCAGACAGTAGTGGGGTGTTTGTGTCAGTCCCCAGGGGAATGGGATCCCCAGCAGCAACTGCCCAGCTTTGGGAGTGAAGAGCATTCCTGTGACTTCCCACCTGATGGGAAAAGGCAAAGGTTGGTTGACTGCTGGGCAGACACAGTGGTGGGAGGCAGGACTGAGCTCTCCCAGGCACTGCTCCAAGCTGAGTCAGAAGCCCGAAAAGACAGAAAGCAGAACACAGTGCTAATGTCATCAGGATGGGACTGGGAACTATTCCTATGTTTGTCTTCCCAAGGCATTTATTGATGTAGGAGGTCAATGGGATGGAGCTGGTGCTCTTGGTGACTCCTGGTGGAGTTGGCAGCTCTGCCTTTTAATCGCTCTGGATCTGCTGCCAGGAAACAACTTCCAGTGATTTGGTCTCTTCATTCCAGTGGGAGCAGCTCTGTTTACCCACACGAGTCTCTGCAGTGCTTTGGGCAGTAGATTGTTCTGCTCAGAGTCCAGGAGCTCTTTGCTGAAGAGCTTGCTTTGGGCAAACTCCCCCAGAGTGGAAAAGGTTCTTTGTCTTGCCATGGACTCAGGAAATCTTGGCATTTGCAACAGTCACAACTAACTTGTGTTTTGACAAGATCTGTCGGTCTCTTGGTGAATTCTTACCTTCACGTGCAAGAAATCTCTGTTTTCTCTTTGAGATGTCGCTAGTGCCGTTTCCACGTGTTCCTCCTTGGTTTTGAAGCCTTTTCCTTCCCAGACTTAGACTTCTGTTCTCAAAAATGTTTATAACCCAGTAGTATTTGAGGGTTTTCCATCTCTTTGAGGACGGACCACCTCTGTGGTCTGTATCTGCCTCAAGAATGGCCAGGCAGGTGCGATGGAGGCACAGGAGCCACCTGTTCCACAAGATAAACACATCCTACTTCCAAATTCCTTTGTTGTATCTGAAGTAGTTTCTGCTTCCATCTTGCCGTGCAACTACTCTGCCTGTATTTTCCTGAAGTGTTCCTGAAATTCATAGTTCACAGCACTCAGGAAGGATATAAATAGTACCAGGGAGGTGGGAAAGAGAAGAATATGGCTTCTCTGGGAAATCAGGAGGTAGTGGTTTCATTTTCAAAATGAAAGGCCCCATCAGGGGAAGCAGAGGTAATGTGAGGAGTTTCCTGGGGTCTTTTAACTTATTTTTAATCTGAAAAAGATGCCATTTCTTGCTGCTCAGGGGTGTTGAAGTTGGACACTATTTTCAGACAGTCTGAAGTGGTCTGAAATGGAAACCCAGGTAGGTCAGCAGGAAGCTCCTGAAGATTAGCTCAGGCATTTTCCAGAAGTTAATCTGCTTCAGCCCTGGGTGTAGAGTTCACTGATGCTCGTGAATTAAAGTACCTATGCTTATTCACTTACACTGCCTTTCATTTTTCTCTTTTCCCTTTTCTTTGTTAAGCATTACAGGCTGTATGTACCGAGTAATTCAGACAACGGGACCAGATGGAAAAAACCTTCTGAAATTGCTTCCCATTTCTAAAACTTCTGAAAGCTTTGTGCCAATAGTTCAGTCTCCAGCCATGCCAAATAATTCTAGCGCAAATGTTTCTAGCCCAGTCCATCTTACTTTTAAGACACAGATTGGCAATACTGCTGCATCTTCATCTGTTAAGATACCGATTTTTCAGCCTCCTAATCCCGGAAAGATTATTCTTACGAGGACGTTAGACAAGCAGGAAAGTGCTAGGGCAGGTTCTGAAAAGGAAAGCTTGATTCCAAGTGCAGCTGCCAATGCCCAGAGCAGCTGTATGCCCATGGATGGAGTGTCCTTACAGAACGTGGCCATCACGAGCTCCTCTCACCAGAGCAGCACAACCTACATGGTGGTGAACACCAAACCCCTCCCAGTGACTGTCAAGTCTCCAGTGCTGCCCTCCGGACACCACCTCCAGATTCCAGCTGATGCAGAAGTGAAATCTGTCCCAGCGTCTCTTTTGCCACCTGCAATACAGCAAAAAATCCTGGCAGCTGCAGCCACCAATGTGTCTGGAGGGGCTGACAGTACAAAAACACCGATGGTGATTTACGTGTCACCCGTAAACACAGTGAAAACCTCCCAAGTCCTGCCCAAGCGCTTGCAGAGCTTTTGCCCCAAACCTGCCACGGAAGTTTCAAAGACACTGGTAGTGACAGCTGCCCAAAAGGGATCTGGTTCTTCTCCCGAGCCAGTCACATCCGAGGGGCAGCAGTGCCAGAAAACTCCCATGAAATGGATTGTGCAAGAAACTGCCCCACTCTCAGCAGCTTGTCTTATCCCTGTAAAGTCTTCAAATACTGTGGCTTCCAAGATCCTGAAAACTTTGTCAGACACGAAGAATGTAGAAATTAACTCTGCAAATATTTTGCCACTCTGTTCTAATGGTCCTGGTGGAAGCCAAACCAAAATCACACCTTTAAAAGATAATGCTCTGGTCATGTACAATGGGAAAGTCTATTTATTGACCAAAAGAGGCTCTGATGTTCTGTCAGCCCAGGCTGACAAACAGGCATCTTCCTCTTCTGATGCTTTACTTAAAAAGGAGACACCCAAGCAAATTGATTCTACTGAAGTCAATAAAATAACCAGTAAAGTAGTGAATCTGGTGTTGTCAAAAAGCAAAGGAGTGGTGCTGTCTCAGAAAGACCCAAAACCATGTACAGTTTCCAAAAATTCATCACCAATTAGCTTAAGAAATGACTTAAAATCGACATCTGCAGCTCTGCTGACACCAAGTGCTAATCAGCAGGATCCCAGTGCAATCCAGAGACAGAGTTTCCCCTTCACCAGGAGTGTTTCTTGCAGTGAAGTGATCCCAGTTCCAGCAGTAGGGATGCAGGAAAGTGTGTGGCAAAATGGCAAAGACACGAGTCATTCCCCAAGAGCAGCAGGGGCTCTGTTACCTCAGGCTAAGCAGGAATGTGCTGTCAGTGAAGACTGGCCAAAGGTAATAAATCATAAATATGCTGCGCAGTGTTTGGTCAGTGGTTCTGTGGTCCTGGTTTTAGGTGGATAAAATGACTTCTGATGAGTTCACACATTTTTGTGACCAGGTATCCTGGAAATGCTGCTCTTAAGGTTGGTTCTAGTCAATAAAAGGTCTTTTTCCCAATAATTTTGCATTGTGCAAGTGAGAAATGCATAGAAAAGAAAGGGGCAGAGGAAAGGTGGCTTTTGATTTCCTCCCAAGATAAATGGTCAGCAATAACTGAACTCCAGGGAGGCTGTTCATGGTTTGAGCTCTTAGATGTTGATACCACATGCTTACAGCACAACCTTAGGGCTATAGGGGTGATGTAGGGTAGAGAAGGACAAGTTTGTGGCTTCACAAGAGGAAAATAAGTTGGAAGAGCAGAGTTTGTCCTCCAGAGACAGCTCTGGTGTGGCACTGTCAGCTCCAGGCTCTGCTCGTTCTGACAGCCATGGGCAGGAGCCGTGTTTCCTTCCTCCCCTGCCCTGGTGGGGAGGGTCCACCTCCTTCACCAGGCAGAAGGAACTCTTGAGATCCTTAGTGGCTGCGCTGACATATTCTTTTACGGTCATAATGTTGAAAATATATTAAATATTAATAATAAAATATATTAAATAATATATATCCATTCCCCAAACTCTCCACACAGGATTGAGGGTCACGTTTTTAGTAGCTCCAGAGTCCAGGATGAATTTGTCTCAAAAAAAACCCCCGAAATTCGTTTATGTGGTCCAGGAAGAAATGTCAGCTGAGTGTATTTTTGAAAATTTTAGACATTTAATTGTTGCAACAGACTGTAATACCTAGTTTTTTTATTTTTTATCACCTGAAAATTGGTTGAAATACTATTTATTTTCTTCAGTGCTGTGTGATGCCAAGTCTCAGCGTTTGCTTTAACCTTGGTGAGAAATAGCTCAGCAAATTTGGTGTTCTTGTCCCTAAATTTGCAAAGCCCTGGATTGTAAAGACACTACCTGCTCTTCCCTCCTTTTACTTTGGTACTTTGAAAGGGTAGAACAAGTGATTCTTTTGTTCCTTCTTTTATTTCTGTGGTTTCTGGTTGGCCTGGACATTTTTGGGATGTTCCACAATGTACTTGTGGTGTTAATTAATGAGTGTTACCTATGATAATTTGCATATAATTTATCAAAATTGGCTTATCTGTGTCACGTGTTACCTGTGTTAATTGCAGCTCTTGGAGAATGGCAGACAAAATAAATGTTCACCTGTCTTTCTAGTACCTATTTTTTGTATATTAATATGTATTATCTATTTATAGATATGTATAGTGAGAGAGTGATTTATGGCTCTCTCACTGTTTCTGTATTTCAGATCCAATGTGTAAACATGGATTCACCGGGAAAGGTTATTCAAATCAAACACCAAGAGCACCTACACTGGAGACAATACTTGGAATTAAGGAAAAAATTTGGTCTCTTTAAGGAGGAGAGAGTTTACCTTACGAGAGTACCATTAAGGGCCTTCTGTGAGAATACAGAAGAAAGGGTTTGTTCCAATGACAGCTTGGAAAGGAAAAATGAGTCTTGCAGTTCATCCTCATTGGATGTGGAAGTAATGAGTCATCATCAGGAATGTGTTAAAGAAAAGGTACCTGGGATTTTTCAGTGCTAAACACACTCAGGAAACAACGTATGTTTAGTCAGTACAGAGCTGGGGGTGTTTGGAGCCTCCCACCTCTGGATTCACCAGGAGAGTCAGGAGTTGTTGGGATCTTTATGAGAATTGTTCCTAGAACTTGAGATTTCTGTATGACTCAAGCACCCTCTAGGAATTTTTATTCTCAATTTTGGATTCTGCTGGAGGAAACTTGAACAACAAATGCTTTTGAGAAGACTGTCCCTACTACTATGGTGATGGTCCTTGTTGGAATAGGGACCTGAGCTCGGGAGCCTGATTTATATTTAAGCCTCTGCAGATGGTCATGTTTGTCTAGCAGTGCAGTGGGTACAGGCAGAGGAATGGGTTTACTTGAAATTAAAATAAATTTACTTGTGGATCTGTCCAATCTTTAGAATTACAAATGTTGTTACAAACTTTGTCATTGGTTGGGTACTTCTGGAAGGAAGAACTTCCATATTAATGCATGGAAAGGATTTTATCCATCTAAGTATTTCCGTTCAGCTACATATTCTTCTGTGTGATTCTGCTCAACTCAATCAAAGACTTTCTCAGGTTTACTAATTTTGTGCTAATAATTGAGCAGATCCATGGCAGCTCTTAACATTAACACTAGCATTAACCCATCCCTTAGAAGTGTGCAAGATCAGGTTGGATGGAGCTTAGAGCGGCCTGGTCTCATGGAAGGTGTCCTTGCCCATGGCAGAGGGTGGAATGGAATGGGATTTAAGGTCTCTTCCAACTCAAACCAGGATGTGATTCCATGATTCAAATAATAAAAACATCTGTGAGGAATTTAGTCTGATAATGGACATTACTCCTCAGATTGAGGTTTTGGAAATGCAGACATGAAGAATTCTTCTACATTGAATTTTCCCATCAAATTAGAAAGTTTTTGTCTTGCAGTAGTGTTAACTTAAACAGCCACAGGAGATGATGGATGTGGCCAGGAAAGGCAGATATGCAGCATTGACTAAGGAAGGAGTTCAGTGTCTGGAATTGTTAACTGAGAATCTTTGCTAGAAAAACATCAAACACAAAAATATGTTTGTTCCTTTGCTGAAAGAAACTTCTTCCAGGCAGTAATTTTAAAAAGCTTGCAACAAATAATTTGTAATTTGTGCTTAGAGAACTTGGTGTTATAATGTAACTGATACCGAGTTTAACAAGTGAATTTTGTCTGTTTCTAACTGTGCAGATAATTGTGGATCCAGAAGAGCATTTGATTAGGAAAAGGAAAATAAAATCCTCACCTTTGTCAGACAGTGGCAAGAGGAGGAGAACTTCGATCAAATCAGCCACAAGTCCCAGTTTAGAAATCACCAGCTCGAGTTCCGGTGCACTTAAAAGGAGTGTTTCACCTGCACCAGCCTCACCACAGCCAAGTATTCCCACTGGCTTCGACGGAGCGTCCCAAGAGAGGGACTTGGAGCAGGACACAGTCCCCTCGTACAGTGACATTACCCACCCAGGGATTTCAGTTTTAGTGACTTCTAAAGAGGATACTTCCATTCTGGAAGGTTCTTTCCGAGATGATGCTTTCCCTGTGGCTCCCCCAGACCTGGATGAAACGATACGGGATGAAAAAATCAAGCGACTGAAGCAGGTCCTGCGGCAGCAGAACGCGGCGCTGGAGGAAATGCGCCGGCAACGGGAAATGCAGCAGAGCTGAGACCCCTGCCCTGGGGATCCCAACCTCGTGCATCACCTCTTCAGTGACTTCAAGAGGAAATCCTTTGCTTAAATGAATATTTCTGGTAGATGGAAGAACTGGATGAATTTTAAGAATGTGTCTATTTAGAGAACTGTAGGTTTTTGTTAAATGCCAGAAATAAGAGACTTGACCATCAAATTCTCCTTCTAGGACATGATCCAAGAGCACAGACAAAGGGCATTTTTACCAGCATATTCCCCATATTTTTAATTGAGGGGGTTCTGTATTAGTCTCAGCAAATAAACTTTCCCCTTTCGAATTCCATGGCCTGGCTCTTAGAACCCCAATGCAAATTGCAAACCCTAGTTGTAGATACTTTTTTGTTTGTTTTTCTCATGTGCATGAGAACTTTGATGTATTCCTGAGAACTGTTAATTTTCAGAAGAGGTCAACAGTCAGTGGTTAATAAATGCTATTTAAATAATCTGGGAATTAGACTTTAGACAGTAACAGTGCAGATATTTATACAAAACTGCTTGCAGATGTGAAGACAGAGGCAAGAGGAGCCCTGTGACAGTTGTTGGATTCATCACTCTCTCTGTCATTATTGTGAGCCTTTATAAGGCCATGGCCAGATGTGCAATGTGGAAATTTGGTTGTGGGGTTGTTTTGGAAGAGTGGGATGTATTGCTTTTTAAACAGAATTCTGTTAATAATAATTTCTTGAAGCTAAAAGACTTCTTTATCTGTCAGTGATATCTTTAACAATCCTCAATGAGTGTCTTTTAATACGTTGTTTGAACATGTCTCTTGCCACCTTCAGTTATGGTACCTTAGTTTGCCTTGTAGGAGGGGATGTGCCCTCAGACTGTCTTTACATCCTAAGTTTTGTAGAACTTTGTGTGTATTTCCCCACCATGCTCTGTTGTATGTGTAGGGACACCTTTCCTTGTCCTCTGTTGTCCATGTCTTTGATCATTGCAGTTCCTTCTGCAGTTTTTCAGTTTCCCTTTCACCAAATAATAACTTTTTTTTTGCCAGCAGAGTTTGTTATTGCTTTGTTCCTGTCTGTTTATATTTATGTTAAACATCACCAATCCTGGCAGAGCTCTGTTGCAGATTTTTGTTCACTGAAGGCTTTTTTTTTTACTGTCCTTACTTTTGTTTTTATTCTTATTTTGTTTAATTTTAACCAAATTTTCATCTGCAGGGTTTTCCTGTATTATCCCCTGGATGCCCAGTTTACCTATAGGGTTTTGGTGGAGGATGGTTGTTTCTTGGAGAGCTTAGTCCCGTATTCCTTATTTATTTAAATTTTCATAGTGGGAAAAATTCCAATGGATTGGAGAGGCAAGAGAGGTTTTTACAAGGGAAGAAAAATGAAGTTCCTGCTCTGAAGAATCACAGAATCAGAGAAGGGTTTGGGGTGTAAGGGATCTTAAAGCTCATCTCATTCTACCCCCTACCATGGGCAGGAACCTTCCACTATTCCAGGTTGCTCCAAGCCCTGTCCAACCTGGCCTGCGACACTTCCAGGAATGGGGAGAGCTTAAGCTGGACCAAGGTGATGGACAAATGCACAGTGATGGGTGAGGAGGGAAGGTGAATAATGGAAATAAACTCTGCAGTGATTGAGATTACTTGATAGGAGGGAAGTGTGGTGGAACAAGCAAGTCAGGATGATAGTGTGGTATCCATGGGCTCACTGTGTATGGAATGGGTGTTTTGGGACAGAATTGACTTTGGCCAACTCCCAGACACACACCTGCTCCACTCGCTCCCTTCCTGCAGGATGTGGGAAAATGGAAGAATGGAATCGTGGGTGGAGATAAAGGAGTTTAACAGGTCAAGCAAAAGCCACTTGCACAAAAAGTAAAATCAGGAATTCAGTCACCATGTCCTGTCAGCAGGCAGAAGATCAGCCATTTCCGGGGTCTCCGTGTGCACTGTATTCACTTGGAAGACAAATACTGTGACCAGAAATGTCCTTCCATCTTCCTGCTTTCATAAAGATTTTATTTGCTGAGCATGGCCTCCTGTGGTATGGAATATCCCTTTGATCAGTCTGGGAAGACTGTTCAGGCTGTGTCTCTTCCCAGTTTCTTGTCCATCCCCAAATTCCTGTCCATCCCAAGCCTGCTAGGGGGTGCACAGCAAGAGAAGGAAAAAATCTGGTTGTGGGAGCTCTCCTCAAAACACAGGTGCGTGATCAGCAGTCTCCTCAAAACCCCAAACACAGCATGATGTGGAGCTACTGTGAAGGACGTTGACTCCATCCCACCTGAAAGGATGAAATGGGACTTGGGAAGGAAATGGAGGCAGCCTTGTGTCATGTGTCTGGTGCTGCAGTCACCTGGCAGACACTCTTCCAACAGGCTTTGCTCACTTACTATTCTCTAACAAATGTCTTTCCTTTATTTTCCAATGATCTCAAAAAAAAAATCAATGAAGCCAAGTTCTCTTAGCCTCTCATTTCACTTGAGGATTCCAGCATTGACATTCTACAATGCACCATCTTCTTTCTTCCAGAACCTCTTTTACCCTAACAAAGTAGTCCATTTGCTTGAGTTTTTTGTAGAGACAATAAAGTACTCAAAGTTTGGAGAAGCATCCTCACTGCAGAATTTTGAAGAAATGTCACCAGGATTTGATGGAAGAAGGTGAATGGGCTATGTCCAGTATAGTGATGGAAAACACCTGGTGCAGTGCAGAAACCAAGTATGGAAGAGATCTTCCTTGGAACAGCACCAGTGCAAGGTTGCAGGGATCACTGAGAGCCAAGAGAAGCCTCTTGATGTGCCGATGGGGGAAAGTTGTACCAAGAGGAGCAAAGGGGCTTCTGCCAGCCAAGGACCTTGAGGCTGTTGGAGCTGCTCCTCATCCAGACTCACCATCTGCAGCACAGATTGGATTTTGCTGCCCTGTTCATCCTTGAACTCCTGCGGTTTATGAGGAGTCTGTGACAAGAACAAGAGTTCTGGAAATGCTGGCTGTCACCCCAGGAGTGAAGGTGACTGGTGGCCATCCCTGAGTGCAGCCCAGGCTGGCAGGAAGGTGTTACACACCAGAATTGCTGTGCTAAGTACATACGAAATCCATGGATTTAGGATATGAATTACAACTTAAAGCAAATTCCTGGTAAGAATCACTGGAAGACCTTTTAGGAATTTCAGAGTCCAAAGAGTAGTGAGTGCCGGACAGAACAGATCAGGAAGTGAAGATGGTGCTGGGCAAGTTGCCAACATCAGCCAAACCTGGTCTGGCCTTAGAGTCCCTGGCCAGAACTGCCCCTGTGCCTGTCTCCTGTACTGGAGACCCACCACAGCACCAGAATTTCTGTGTGAGGCACAAACCTTCACAGAGGTCTGTCCTAGACATAGAATCATTGGATCATTTCAATTGGAAAAGGCCCTCAAGATCATCAAGTCCGACCATAAACCTGAGGTAGCCAAGCCCAGCACTGACCCAGATCTGGGCATTGCCAGGTGCAGCCCAGGAAGCCACCTAGGGAAGGGGGCTGTACCAGGAACACCCATCAGATGAAGCTCTGGACAGACAATAGCAGTGTCACATTCACAACACAGCAGAGCATAATTAATCCAGGAGGTTCTGGAATGTGTTGAGGATAAACTCCTCCAAGTGAGAGAGGAGCCAGCAAGGAGAGGAGCTGTGCTGGACCTTGTGCTCACCAACAAGGACCAACAATGAGAAGCTCAGGGGCAGCCTGGGCTGAGCGAACATGGAATGGTGGATTCAGGATCCTCAGGGCAACAAGGAGGGCACAGTGAGCCCTGGGATTCAGGATGCCTCTTCAGGGATCTCCTTGGTTGAGTGTCATGGGATAAAGCCCTGGAGGGAAGAGGGGCCCAGGAGAGCTTGTTCGTATTTAAGGATCACCTCCAAGCTCAGGAGTGACGCATCCCAAGCATGAGGAATTTGGACAAAAACCCCAGGAGGCCTCTGAGGGTGAACAGGGAGCTCCTGGACAAACTCAAAAGAATGTGGAAGCAAGGACAGGCAGCCTAGGAGGAATACAGAGGGATTGTCTGAGGTTAGGTTAGGGATCAGGTTAGGAAACCTGAAGCCCTGGTAGAGTTAAGTCTGGCCAGGGACATCAAGGGCAACAGAAAAGCTTCTATAGGAACATTGGTGATAAAAGGAAGACCGGAGAAAATGTCCTCTCCAAAAGGAAATGGGACACCTGCTTTCCCAGGATATGGAGAAGTCTGAGGTTCTCAGTGTTTGTGCCCCAGTCTCCACTGGGAAGTGACCCAGTCACACCACCAGAGTTGCAGGGACAAAGGCAGGGACTGGGAGAAGGAAGAACCATCCACACTAGGAGAACCACGGAATTCTAGAACCTTTAAGGTTGGAAAAGCCCTCCAAGGTCATCGAGTCCAACCTGTGTCATCGAGTCCAATCTGTGACCCATACCTACCTTGCCACTCAGCCCAGAGCACTGAGTGCCATGTTCAGGCATTCCTTCGACACCTCCAGGGATGGCAACTGCATCATCTCCCTGGGAAGACCCTTCAATGCCTGACCACCCCTTCCAGGAAGAAATTCCTCCTGATGTCCAACCTGAGACTTTCCTGGTACAACTTGATGCCGTTTCCTCTTGTCCTGTCCCTGTTCCCTGGGAGCAGAGCCTGACCTCCCCCGGCTGCCCCCTCCTGTCAGGGAGTTGTGGAGAGCCAGAAAGTCCCCCCTGAGTCTCCTCCAGACTGAGCCCCCCAGCTCTCTCATCCATTCCTAAGAGGACTTATGCTCCATACTCTTCACCAGCTGTGTTCCTTTCTCTGGGCTTGAGAAGATAAAGTATCTTCTACTGGAGTATCTTAAATACTCCAGTAAAGGAGTATTTAAGGAATATGAAGTTGCACAGGTCTGTGAAACCTGATGAGATACGTCTACAGATCCTGGGGCAACTGGTAGAGGAAGTTCCTAAGCCACTCTCCATCACATTTGAAAAGTTGTGGCAGTTCAGTGAAGTTCCCGCTGACTGGAAAATGGGAAATTTGACCCCATTTTTCAAAAGAGAAATAAGGCAGATGCAGTATGCTACAGGCCAATCAGTCACACTGGTGTCTGGCAAGATCATGGAGAAGATCCTTCTGGAAACTATGCTAAGGCACACAGAAAATAAAAGGTGATTGGTGACAACCAGCATGGCTTCTCTGAAGACAAATTGTGCCTGACAAATTTCGTGGCCTTGTATGACAAGGTGACAGTGCTGATAGGTGAGGGCAGAGCAACTGATATAATCTACCTGGACTGTGTGAAGCATTTGACACTGTCCTGCAGGACAGCCTTGTCTCAAAACTGGAGAGACATGGATTTGATGGGTGGAACACTCACTGGATAAGGAATTGGCTGGATGGTGGCACTCAAAGGGTTGTGGTCTGCAGCTGAAGACAAGTATGTCTGAGTGGAGACCAGTGACAAGTAGTGCCCCAAGGGTCAATGTTGGGACCAGTGCTGTCTTTGTCAGTGGCATGGACAAGTGGGATTGAAGCACCCTCAGCACAGTGCTGACAGTGAGATGTTTGGTGATGTCACACACTGGAGGAAAAGGATGGGGCATCCAGAGGGACCTGGATGGGCTGGAGAGGTGGGATCGTGTGAACCTCATGAAGTTCAGCAAGGCCAAGGACAAGATCCTGCCCCTGGGTTGGGGTGACCCCCAGCACAACTCCAGGCTGGGGGATAAATGGAGCAGCCCTGAAGAGAAGGACCTGGGGGTGTTGGTAGATGAGAAGCTCAACAGGAGTGACTCCATCAGTGATGAGGGAAAGCTGACAGATATCATTTATCTAGACTTCTGTAACCATTTGACATGATTCTCCCCCAGTATCTTTCTCTGCATTGGAGAGATGGATTTAACGGGTGGACTGTCAGGTGGATAAGGAATTGGTTGTATGGTCACATCCAGGTGGTTGTGGTAAGTGGCTCAGAGCCCCAGTGGACATTAATGACAGTGGTGTCCCTCATGAGTCTGTACTGGGACCAGTGTTATGTAATACCTTCATTAATGACAAATGAAAGGATCTAGGGCACCCTGAGCAGGTTTGTAGGTGACACTGAGAGCTGAGGGGTCAGGGACACCCCTGAAGGAGAGAGTAATTGAGAGGGACCTGGACAAGCTCAGTAGTGGCTCATGGGAAACTCAAGAAGTTTAATAAGGCCAAGTTCCAGGTGCTGCAGCTGGGTCAGGGTGACCGTGGGATGGATCCAGGCTGGGGGTGAGCAGATGGAGCAGTCCTGGGAGAACGACTTGGGGGTGTCGGTGGGTGAGACCTGGATATGCCTCAGCTCAGAAATCCCCCAAGCCCTCGGCTGACCCCCCAGTGTGGGCAGCAGGGGAGGCGGATTCTGCCCCTCTGCCTCGCTCAGGTGAGACCCCACCTGCCGAGCTGCCTCCAGCCCTGGGACCCAACAGCAGCAGAAGGACCTGGAGCTGCTGGAGCAAGATCAGAGGAGGCCGTGGAGATGCTCAGACGGCTGGAGTCCCTCTGCTCTGGAGCCAGGCTGGGAGAGCTGGGAATGTTTAGCCTGGAGAGAGATGCGCCAGGGGAAGAGAAGAAGGTTCCAGGGAGACCTTAGAGCCCCTTCCAGTGCCTAAAGGGGCTCCAGGAGAGCTGGAGAGGGACTTTGGACAAGGCACGGAGGGCAGGACAAGGGGGAATGGCTTCCCACTGCCAGAGGGCAGGGTTAGATGGGATATTGGGAAGGAATTGTTCCCTGTGAGAGTGGGGACACCCTGGCCCAAGCTGCCCAGAGAAGCTGTGGCTGCCCCATCCCTGGAAGTGTCCAAGGTCAGGTTGGGCAGGGCTTGGAGCAACCTGGGATAGTGGAAGGTGCCCTGCCCGTGACACAGTGGTGGAATGAGATGATCTTTAATGTCCCTTCCCACCCAAACCATCTTGGGATTCTATTAATCGAGATCTGAAGACTGTCCACAGAATAAATCCTGGGGCAGAGCTGAGCCAGGGCCACCCACAACAGCCCAGGCCAGGGCTGGATGCTCGGGCTTGGGCTCATGTGGAGCTCATGGGCCATGAGTGTGTGAGGAGGTCCCAGGGGCCTGGTCAGGGCAATTCAGGTGTATTAATGGTGTATTCAGGTGTATTAATGTATCAGTCTGTTCAGAGCTTGGCTGGTCAGGCATTGGAAGGGGCTGCCTAGGGAACTGGTGGAGGCACCATCCCTGGAGTTGTTTAAAGGGTGTCTGGATCTTGCTGGGTGATGTGATTTAGGTGTTATGGGGCTACAGTGGCAGTATGGGATGGACTTGGATGGATGATCTTGAAGGTCTTTTTCAACCACGATGATTCTATGGGAGGGACCAAACCTAGACCCTGGATCATGACTGTGTTGGTAGGACTGCAGAAAAGGGGAAAAAGGCAGGGATTCACTAGGGATGTGTAACTCTGGAGCAGCTGGGAGCAGGGAACTGCTCCTCGTTGCTGCTCATCTGTCTCTTGGCAAAGGGTGAGACAGCAGGAAAAGGATTTTCCTGGCATTGAGGAGGTTGTTAAACAGAGAAGAGTTGGATGCTCTGAGGCTGAATTTCCACAGATCTGCAGCTGAGCAGGAATCCCAGCACGTGGTGCTGGGCTGATAGGGGGAGCAGTGAGGGAGGTTTGGGAGGTTTAACTGTAAACCCAGGAATGTACTGGTTTGGGCAGTAAAATCATAATCTTTGAGGTTGAAAAAGCCCTCTGAGATCATGGAGTCAAATTTTCCCCAGCACTGCCAAGCCACCATTAATCATGTCCCCCAAGTGCCACATGCACATGGGTTTTTTAAATCCTTCCAAGACTGGTGACTCCACCACTGTCATGGGCAGCTGTGCCAGGGCTGGACAACCCTTCTGGGAAATAAATTTTTCCTATTGCCCAACCAAAACCTCAGTCTGCCCTGGCTGGCTCATCACAGTGACATTAAGTTACAGAGAAATTCCTGCCCTCTGGGGCAGGAATTGCTTCTGTGATGTCTGTTGTCAGGATCAACCTCTGTGTGTTTCACAGGGATCCATGGAGAAAGCAGTGAAGGGGAGGTGAGGAAAGCCCTGTGAGCAGGCAGATGTCTTCTAGAGCCTCCTTGAGAGCTACATGAATGTATCAATTGGGGTTTTTTCTTCTCCTCCCATGGTATTAGGCAAAGAGCTCTCTCCCTCCTCCACAGGGATCCCATCACTGTTGGCGCCATCTCTTGCTTAAACCATTTCTCTAATGAGCCTTGGGGGAGGCAAAGGATTCTCTCAGCTGAAACATCACATTTTCTACATTGGAGCAGTTAATCAGGAACTGGGCTTTACCATTCCCTCCTTAGGAAGTGTGTGGCCAAGTGTGCAGCTCTCCAAGGTGGCTGGGATCCCTAAGGATTCATCAGCAGGTAAAATACAATACTTGAGAAACCTTCCGAGGCCATCGAGCCCAGGGTTCTCTGTGACTCCATGTGAATCACATCCACCTGTCCTCTCACCCCACTGCCCTCAGTAGTATGGCATCTTTTGGCCCCAAATGTTGTTTCCACTCTGTGAATTGTCTGAACTCTGGCTGAACCAGGCTGGAGGTGCAGTAACAGGGATGGAGACATCCCATTTAAATCTGGAAGAAAGAAGCTACTCAGGGAAAGCTGGGGTTTCCAGGAGGCCTCCAGCTTAGATTAATTTCTCTCCAGGTGCTCTGTCGGCTCCTCCAGGAAGGGAAGATGCCGAAGTAAGGGATTCTGGTGTGAGAGGAAATGTGCTGGAGCTCATGTACAAGCCTTGAGCAGTAACTTGGGAAGGGAACTGAGCTATTCCTGCCAAGCAGGGCTCAGAGGCAGCTGTGGAGGTACTTGGTAGGTCTGTCCACAATCAAATATCCCCTCAATCTGCTGTACTTTGGTAGAATTTGAGATACTTGTTTTTAAGGCTTCCAGCTTGGCCTGGGCATGAGTGTGGGAGGTTGTCCCTATGGATTGACCCTGGAAGCAGCTGGTGTGTCTGGCACTTAGAGGCTCATGGAGCTCAGCCTCTGGAGCACACAGACACTTCACAGGGTTGGGATAAGGGCTGTCAGCACTCTGGGAGCTGCTGGAAGCAGCTGGAGGAAGGAGCAACTGGCTTAGGTTGGAGGCTCTCAGGGAGCACCAGGGATGTCAAGAACACGAGGACAGGGGTCGCACTCTGGGGTGTTTAAGGGACAGCTCTTGGCTCGGGAGGGAACAGGACATGGGCTGCCTTGGCCAACTCTTCCACCTGTGTAACAGGGACGCTTGCCATGAGAATTCCTGGGTCAACCTGCCTGTCAGCTCCAACAACTGCCAGGGAGAGGGAGGGAAGGAAGGCCAGGTTGGACAGGGCCTGGAACAAGCTGGTCTAGTGGAAGGTGTCCTTGCGCATGGCAGGGGATGGAGTGGGATAGGCTTTAAGGTCCTTTCTGAGCCAAACCCTTCTGGGATTCCATGACTGTGTGGTTCCTGCTGCTCCTTGTCACTCCTCTCCAGAGCCAACACAGGGCTGCCCTTCCAGCAGGAGGGAGATGCTCACCTGCCTCTTGACCTCCAGAGAAGGCTGTGGTGTGAAGAGATTTTTTCCTATGGGCTGCTCAAAGGATGGGGTGGCTTTGGGGTCCATCCCATCTGGCCCAAACTACAGGACATGGATCAGCCCCCTGGGCCCAAGGAGAGCAGAGGTGAGGCTGGAGGCTCTGCCATCCAAAAGGATTTGGCCTGAGGAGCACTGGAGAGAGGAGGGTGAAGGAGGTCAAACTGGGTGTGGAGGAAGAGACGAGGAGACACAACTCATTAATAACCTTCATTTAATCCTTCATGACATTGGGAAATGCAGAAATGTCACAGACTCCTTCACAGTACTGGTAACATTTGCAAAGCTGTGCAAAGCCCTTGATGTCAAGTACAAGACAATCACTTCATACTTTTTTTTATACAAAATAAATGTTTAGAAATAACAGCTGTTATTGCTATTAAATTCCTGAGTTCTCTCCATCCATTAGATGCTCCCTGCTATGAGCAGTGCCTGCTCCTCTGCCCTGAAGCTCCCTGGGCTCTCGTGCAGGGTCTGGCCCTGCAGGCTGACCACAGCTCGCAGGGAGATTTTCTGTGGAGGGAAAGCAAAGGGGGCCCCTGTGAGTGGCTCCCTCGTTGCCTTGGCACTGGGAAGTTCAGTGGCCAGAGGAAACACCAAAGATTTTTGTAAACACCAACAGATCAGCTCAGAACCATGTGCCTGGCTCCTAGCTGTGCTCTGGACTGGCTCCATCATTTGCCTTGTCCTGGAGGAAAAGGCCCCTATGGCTGTAACAGGTCTGGAAGTGAAGTCAGTCAGAGCGAGTCAAGGCTAGTTAAAGCCAGCCTGATGCTGGAGCTGTGGTAACACAGCAGGGACAGACTCTATGGGGGTCACTTAGAGCTGCTCATGAGTCTCCAGCCCTGGTGACTGATCCATGCCAGATTAATGGCTGGACTCCATCACCTTAAAGGTCTTCTCCAACCAAAATGATTCCATGATCCCATAAATTCTAAGGCTGCCCTGCAGCACCACACTGGGCTATTCAGAAACAGAATGTTAACTTCATTTTACCTGGAAGTCACGGATGTAGGTGAGGAAGAAGCTGAGGAAGGAGAATGCCAGCGACCACTCGGAGACAGTGCTGATGATGTGGGGGGTGTAGCCCTATGTTACAGAGGGGAAAAAATCCGTGTGAAAACTGCTCTGGAACCTGCAGTGGCACAAGGATGGCTTGTGACTTGTGACATCCCATCTGATATCCTGCATCCAGAACTATTCCCACTGGAGACCAAAATCCCTTATTTATCTGGAATCTCCAAGAATGAAGTGCTGAAGAATGAGAATGACCAGGAAAACACCTACTCCAACTGGGATGATGCCCACTGGGAATTTAATACGCACCTGCAAAACCTGAAGGTTCAATCCAGAGCTCAACTAACAAAGAGCAGGGAGGTTCAAGGCCCTCCTCAAGATGCAGGAGGGATTAATTTAGAGTTACACTTGAAGATCCAACAGTTCTGTGCAATCAGAACTTCAACAAGTGCTGGCACAGGTTGCCCAGAGCAGCTGTGGCTGCCCCATTCCTGGAAGTCCAAGGCCTGGTTGGACGGGGCTTGAAGCAAGCTGGGATAGTGGGAGGTGTCCCTGCCCATGGCACAGGGTGGAACTGGATAGGCTTTAAGGTCCCTCCCAACCCACCCCAGTCTGGGATCCCACAATTCCAAGCTGCTGGCTGGTTTGGCTGGCACAGCTCTCTCCTCTCTCACCCCAGTCTCTGTTGTGAACTGCAGGAAGTTCCCACCTGTCCCTCCAAATCCAGCTGGATTTGGTCTCCATTTCCCCCCCAGTCACTTACTCTTTCCTGGGGGTTCCAGTGCAGCTTCTGCACCAGGTTCTGTCCATACAAGCCACTGTACAACACAACTGAGGACACAAACACTGAGGGAAGAGGTTAAGGAAGATTCAAGGCCAAGAATGAGGAACATGGAATTTGCAGACTGTGTTGAGCTGAGGCTTTGTGACCTCAGCCTGAGGAGCAGTAATGGTGCCATGGACTGTTCACGTTGTGCCCCTTCAACCCGTAGCTTGTCCCAACCCACTGGTTATTGTCATGTGAAAAGGTTAATTTGAACCTAAACCCATTATTTCTGTTCTCTGCGTGCTGCCTCTCGCTATTCCTCTGATCAAACACAGCACTCTCATGGAAGTATTTAAGCTATGATCAGATGTGCACACGTACTGAGCATTTTAATTTAATTTTACTGGTATTTACCACCCTAATAAGAGTCGAGATCTCTTCCTCTGATGGTTTGTCAATGTCTCAGCTACCTTGCATTCTTGCTGTGGGCCACAGGTTGGAATTCTGTATCACCTGCAGCAAAGAGGATTTTTGGCTTTTCTGTTTCCCTCTTAGTCAAGGTTTGAGAAGTGCTTTGGATTTCACCCCATGTAACAATGATCCCCCACTTAATCCAAGACCTGGATCTTTCTGGAGTATTTGATGTCACTTCTTCAACATCTTACAGAGGGGAGGTACCCAAAAAAGTGCTCCTGCTACACAACAAATGAAACTCAGATCATTAATTTACAGACAATTTGATTTTCATAGGATTAAGACATTAAATTCTTCAGTGGTTAATGAGATTAAACATGAAGAGACTCCTGATGTGAAAAATTAATTTTGGTGGTGAACAAGGATGGACTTCCTAGCACAAACATGGCCTTAAGAACCCAGACTTCCAAAGCTTATTTAAAAATGGATGTGAGTGTGAGTGGTTTAGGAGCTCTGGTTACTGATCGGACCACAGACACCCAATTTTCTGCTTAATTGAACTGGGCAGCTCTAGGAGCTGTTTGTTATCTGCCTGAGTTCCTGCTGCAGTGGGAAGAATTTAATCATTGTGATATAAAAATAACTAGTTCCCATTCCCTCCCCTGCCCCCCCCATTACAGTGGGTCATCAACTGCCTTGCTCTGTGCTGGCAGTTCTGCTGTTACACTCCACCACAGGACCAGGAGTATTTTCATAGACTCAGAGAATTGTTTAGGTTGGAAAAGACCTCTGAGGTTGAGTCCAATTGTTCCCCAAGGCCAAGGCCAGCACAACCCCATGTCCCCAAGTGCCACATCCACATGCCTTTTCTCCAGGGATGGAGACTCCACCAGTGCCCTGAGCAGCTGTGCCAGTGCCTGACCACCCTTTCTAGGAAGAAATTTTCCCTATTATCCAACCTGAACAGAGGCTGTTTCCTCTTGTCCTGGCCCTTGGTCCCCAGCAGCAGAGCACAACCCCATCCTGGCTGCCCCCTCCTGTCAGGGAGTTGTGCAGAGCCAGAAGGTTCCCCCTGAGCCTCCTCTTCTCTGAGCTGAGTCCCCTAGCTGCTCCCCCAGCTGCTCCTGGTGCTCCAGACCCTTCCCCAGCTCTGCTCCCTTCCCTGGACATGCCCCAGCCCCTCAGTGTCTCTTGTCAGGAGGGGCCCAGAGCTGTCCCCAGGACTGGAGTTACCCCAGCAGTGCCAACATGGGGGATGGGCACTGCTGTGACCCCGGAGCTGACACAAAATACATTTCCTTCTGTCTTCCAGTACCTGTTACAGCCATTTAACCCAAGGCCACAGACTTCTCCCTTTCCCCATCCTTCCCTTATTACATTATGATCTGTTAATTTAAAACAATAATTTCCCTTTTCTTCCTCTTTCATTGTTATTTATGTACACATCATTACTTCTACAACTTCCCTATAATTTTGGTTAGACTACATTGGCACAAAAACCTCTACAAATCTGGGGTTTGTGGGCTTTTGGCATCTGTAAGAGGAAGGTAACTTGCAGCAGATCAGGTTCATAGAACATATTTTAGTTTCACTCATTTGGTTCCTCCCTATTCAAAGCTGAAAATCTTGTTTGCTAATACTAAAAATTTCTGTTAAATACAATTCTCCAAGTTTCTCAGATGATTTCCTTGCTGTCTGCCAAGGCCCCTCAGCAAGTGAAGGTCGTTCATGATGGATAACAAGCATGTGCCCCACTGTCCCTGCTCCTCTGACTCTTACGGACTCTATAATCCTGCAGCAGCAGGGATGGGAGCCCAGTGAGATGCTCCAACCTTGGGAAATGGGACATATGGTTTAGTGTTGGTATTGGCTGCCAGCCTGGAAATATGTGGGATTGGTGGGGATTAAATCAGTGGCCTGGATACAGCTGCAGATGGGAGAGTGTTTAAGCAATGGGTTTTGCAACTTGCATCTCTGGACTGTTTGACACAAAAACTGAGTTTAATTTTTAAATCCAATTTCTAAGTCCATTGTGGTGAGCAGGATAACTGTTCTGGTGCAGTTTCCTGACTGTTTCAATGATTCAGGAGAGGAAAAGGCCTCTATTTCTCAGTGAGTTTGCCCACATTTGTTATATAAATATATGGCTAAATGGGAATGGATTCCCACTGAGAGAGGGCAGCACTTGAAGGTGCCTTCAACACAAGCCATTCTGTGTTTCTCTCTTTCTCTAAACCCCACAACTGCTTCCAGCACTTGGAATTCAGAGCTAAAGGGGGTGACGGACTCTTATGCTGAGGGAAGGTGGTAGGGAATGCCAGTCAGAAATATCTTTTGAACTGCAGCTTGGGCAGGGAGGAGATCAGAGGTCAAAGTCCCTCCCTGACTCACCCTTGAAATGTGCTCCAGACTTGTCTCCCTGGCAAGTGCCAGCACATCATCCCTGTTCCAGAGCCAGCTGGCACATGGTCTGTTTTCCTCTTGTGCTACATTCTAGGCTTCTTTCTCAGTTATATCCATCTCTAACACTTTGCACCATTTTTGTCCTCAGGAACACACTTTTATTTCTTACTTGTTTTTTTCCCCCATTGAAACCACCCATCCCTTAAGCACACTTCCCTTTGGTCTCATATTTCTTAATTTAGTCAGGCATCTTGGGGGTAAACTCTTATTTTTCCTATTTTCAGTCTCTGGTGTGCAGTAGGAAAGGGGAGGAGAAAGGGTAGTAACTGTCCCTCTTACATTTTTTTTTTTTTTAAATATCCAGGGGGGAATATTAAAAGTATTAAAGGGATTAACCATTTTCCTTGAAATTCCCAGGCTGGAATACAGAACGGGGCACACTATAGGGTGTACAATCAAGGATGACAGGCCTCTTGTGGCACATGGTGATGGTTCAGTTCAAGTAGGTGTAAATCTTATGGAGACTGCTGGATTTTGGTGCCACTGCCCAGGCAAAGGATACTGCTCAAGATGCTGGAACAGCTCCACAGGAACACGGCCAGGCGGGCCCAGAAGATGTCTTTGCTGTGAAGTTCTGGCTGCATCAGGTAGGACAGGATGGTCTGAACCAGCATGTAAATGGACCCCACCCCGAAGGTCAGGCAGGCTCCCAGCACATGGATGTAGTACAGGATGCATTTCTAGGGAAAGAAAGTGCTGCCTGTGAAAACCTGGTTTCATTTTCTTCTGTAAACCTCTGGCATCCACCCCTCAGTGAGCTTCTCCCACTCTGAGCTAAGCAGTTCTGGACTGTACCAGTCCTCAGGAGACTTTTTTTGGAAACACCATTGGAAGATGTCTGGAAGCCAGAACCTGCCAGCCTCTGGAATTTCTGCTTTTGTTAAGTTCTTGTGGTGAAGTTACAGGTCACAGCTGTACCTTCAGTACAGGAATTTGTGAGAGCTCTTTTCATAAATGGACAGTATCACAGGAATTGGGTGAGAGAATCCCTGCAGGTGGGCAGGGAGTGGGATTGACAACATTTCTACCCCGGGAACCTGTGCATCTATGCATCTATGAAAGATTATGTAATACAGGACAGACACAAAACGATTCTAGCACCCAATTTTGGATTAAAAATAATGAGGTTTTGTGTTTCTCTGAATGAACTCTGGTTTGAATAAAGATTGTTTGTCAAATTAGTGTCTTGGAACACTCTGAGGGAACAAGGTTCAATCAAGCAGCAATACTTAAAAACACCACCAGGAGAACCAAGTGTCAAATAGCAAAAATAACTAAAACCAGAAGATTAAAAAAAAATCCAATCCAACTAAAAATTTATTATTAAAATATATGTGTGTAAAAACCCAGGTGTGTTCATCCCTTTACTCTCATCACCAGCTTAGCACATGAGCCAGAGACAGGGAACAAAAAGTGTCATCTGGCCTGTTGCACAAGGCAAGGCCTGGCAGCCTCCTGCACCCCAATCATGCAGATGTTTCCTGCCCTAAAACATGAGGTTCTCTGTGTATCTTACTGAGTAACTCTTAAGATCAAGCTTTTCCTTGTGCACTTTCTGTGCACAAATGAATTTTAAGTGCTGCATCCACAGTGAGAATTTCTATTTAAGAAATAAGCAGGTTGCAAAGGTGTGTGCTCCAAAAACATGTACTGTGCAGGGAGGTGTCAGCAGAGAGAAATTCTCTATTTTCACACTTTGGGGTCTTCAATCACCAGTGGATTTCAGGGAAATATGCAAGTGCATCACTTCCAACTTTTGTTTCGCTCAAGATTAAACAATACACAAACTGTTACCAAATTAACATGCACCTCTTGGGTTTTGACTGTTGTGAAATACAAATAAAGTAGAAAAACCCTTTATTGCTGGCAGTGGAGGGAAATCATGGAGTTGAGCAGAGCCTGGAGAATTCTTCTTGGTGGATGTGGAATGGGAGGCTGGGACCTCTGAGGGCTCTAGAAAATAATAAATAGACTGAGGCCTCCAAAAGAAAAAATGCCTCGAATGAGAGTGCTGAGGTTTCTAAGACAGAGTGTGCTGCAGTACTTGAGGAGTTGGGCTAGGGAAAAGGTGGAGGTTCCCAAGAGCTTTTCCTCTTTTGTTTTCCATGTCCCTAATCCAGCAGGAGCCCAAGGTGACACTGCAGCCTGAGGTGGCTACAGGCACCACAACAGAGCCCCAAAATCCATCAGGTAATTAATGTGATAAGGCTGGCAATTATACAATCACCTGGCAAATCAAGCAAACAATGGGGAGCTGCTCATGGTGTGATGGGTGAGAATATCAGATGTGGGTTTTTTGGAGTGGAAAGTATTGGGGAGAAAAAAAATAGAGACCTGGGATGGAGAAAATCAGAAGAATAAATGTTGCAGAATTTTCAAGAATTTGAGAAGGTGTGAAGGAAAGTCTACCCAAGAGGGTAGGTTTTCCAGAGCTGCGCTTGTGGGGTTGGGTGGTTTTGTTGGCTTTACTTCTAGTTGTAACAAGTTTTTGATACCTTTTATACTATTTGAGACCTGATTCTCCTGAGCCACAGCTGTGGGCTTTCAGTCTGGATCTCAGGCTTTCAACCTGCCTGGAAGGAGATCCAAGTGTGGCTTCTGCAATGCTTGGTGGCTATGAATGCTTTGAAATGTGATGAACAGCTGCTCACAAGTCCCAAAGCAAATAAGGAATAACTAACAAATTAAAAGTCAAACCTTATATTTTTTAACTGTTCTCTGTAGAGAATGTCACAAAAAAGCAGTTTGCCATGGAAAGTTGCTTTCTGTAAATGTGCCATTTATCAGGTATGACATCAGATATCTCACAACAGACACAGCTGTGGCAGGGGCAGAGCAGTGCAGGTGGAGCACAAACCTGGAAATTTGCAATAATGCAGAGTCCAAAGCAGCTCATCCATCCCAGCGTGAGGCCTAGCTTATTCAGCTTGAGGATCTTGGGTTTTTCTGGGCTCAGGGCAGACACTTGTTTGTACCGGACATACATGGTGGCCATCCCTGCCAAAGACAGCCACAGGCAGTAAGATTCCTGCTGGGGAGGAGTGTCCTTGTTTACCTGGGAAGATGCTGAGTGCCAGAGGCAACTTTTAAAATACAAGAATCTTTTTAGGGCACAGTGAAATAGGAAAGCTGAAAGGCTGGAATGAAAATTGAAATAACATAATGGCAAAGAAGTAAAATTAATAGATTTTTCTGATCTATTTCATTTAAAAGCCATATTAGGTTGTTTTCCTTCCCTCCCTCCACTGCTGTAGCACAGGTAAGGTGATTGCCATGAATTTGCATTTTTATTGCTTTTACTTTTCTGTTTGTTTTTTTGAATGCATTTCTTGTCCTTCTGGAATCTGCAATTGCCATACTAGCAATTCATGGATAACATCCCTGACACACTCTTTGAATTGCTTAAGAGAAGTGAGATTTATTGCTCAGTATTTAGTTTTTGAGTAAGAATTCTGGGCTGTTTAATGATCTGGAGAAGAAAGTGAACTTTTTTTAAAGCTGTTGCATTCCAGAACTGCCTGCAGCTCACCAAGGACAGTTTTCTGTACTCACCCAAGAAGGTTGAAACATTTAACATGATCCCAAATAAGCATCTTTCAGGTGGTATTGTCCCTGTATCACTGGAAAAGATAAATGGAATGATACATATCCTATATTATTTATATTAAAAATACTTCCAACACAACTTTACTTATTTCAGTCTACAAAGGACATGTAAAAAAGTGTCTCAGAGATGATTTTCACTGAATTTTTCATTACTCAAACTATGCTGTGCTGGTTTTAGAACTGTAGAAATCACCATGGTAAAGACAAGCTCGCCTTGGAGCAGGGAATGATCATGCTCAGAGTAACTGTTACTTTCATATTGATCTTGATGCCATAAAAGGTGAATAAAAAGGATTAAAACTGGAAAAATGAAGAACATGGAAAACAGAAAGAGCAAAGCTCTTTATATATGTCAGCCTTGATAGAATAAAGTTGGCAATGTAGATTTTAGTATGGATTTTCTGGTGCAACAAACCTGGTGGCAGCAAGTGGCTTCACTCTGAACAGGGATGTGGTGAGGCACCCCCAGTTTATTATCATTTTAAGGGTATGTTCACAGAGCCAAAGCTTAAAGTTTTGCACAAAACCAGACACCTTTAAACAGAGTAACACACAAATCCCAGAATGGGTTGGCTTGGGTTGGGTTGGGTTGGGAAGGACCTTAAAGCTCATCTCAACTATCTCATTCCAACCAGGGACACCTTCCACTATCCCAGGTTGCTCCAAGCCCCGTCCAACCTGGCCTTGGACACTTCCAGGCATGGGGCATCAACAGTTATCTCTGGGCAATTTCTGCCAGGATTCACCACCCTCACAGGGAAGGAATTTCTTCCTAACATTTAACCTGAATTTCCCCTCTGTCAGTTTAATATCACCTATAACTATATATATAATGGCTATAAAGAGTAACTTTAGAACAGGAGCTGTTGGGTCAGAGCTGTTATTTAAGTCTGGAATTGGGAAGAATTCACAGGAGTGGGGTCATTTCAGTGCTCTGACACAGGGTGGACATCACTGACCTGATGTAGGGCACCAAAGGGTCAACGTGGTGCAGGACAATTGCAGTAATGTAGGAAAACACAAATGATGCTGCTGACCACACAACCAGCGCCACGGGCAGGAACGAGAGGCCTTGCTGGAACCACCACATTTCAGGGCTGACTTCTGCCTCCAGACACTGTGAGGAACCAAATGCAAAGGTTTACTAAGAGTTCTCAAACATTTACTGAGATTCTCAAGTTTACTGAATTCTCAAGGGTTACTGAGAGTTCTCAAAGGTTTACTGAGATTCTCAAAGGTTATCTAGGATTTTACTATGAGGACTCAGAAGTTTTGCTTTCCTTGAGGCAGGCTGCTTCCCATACAGCAGTTTGATGTATCTCTCAGTCCTCTCCTGCAAACCCAAAGTGAACACTGACTTCACAGAAGAAATCATAAATAAGCAGAACTAAATCTGGAAATGTTAATTCTGAAATTCTTAGAGTATCATTAGAAACCAGTACCGCCATTTTATTATGTGGCTTGGATTTTTTGCTGCCAGAAAAGGGTCAAGTGGGTCACTGTGAGTAAGTGACTCCATTTTCTTCTCAGCCTTGTGTCACAACACCAGGTTAGTAGAGTGAGCTGACAGAGAACGTGGCCCTGCACTGACACTGCAACTGATGGTGGCCATGCTGGAGCCTCCAGCTTCTATTAACACTCAGCTGGGTAGATGTGGAGGAAATGACCCAAAATTACTTTAATGACTGCCCTCAATTATTCCCTGTCAGACTCTGTAACTCGACATCTGTTATAGAGTCCCAGGGCTGGAAGGAACTTTAAACCCCATCTTGATCTACCCTGCCATGGGCAGGGACACCTTCCACTATCCCAGGGTGCTCCAAGCTCTGTCGAATCTGGCCTTGGACACTTCCAAGGATGGGGCAGCCACAGCTTCTCTGGGCAACCTGGGCCAGGGCCTCACCACCCTCACAGGGAGGAATATCCCATCTAACCCTGTCATTAGTTACACACACATAGGTTTTATTTTCTACTCTGAGTCCTCTTTGCTTCACAGTCTCATTTTGTTGTCCCTCCATAAT
The DNA here is from genome assembly GCA_013400635.1 of Hypocryptadius cinnamomeus. Taxonomy (NCBI): domain Eukaryota; kingdom Metazoa; phylum Chordata; class Aves; order Passeriformes; family Zosteropidae; genus Hypocryptadius; species Hypocryptadius cinnamomeus. The sequence continues at coordinate 6,340 of VYZP01011566.1, read as the reverse complement.
GTGCTGATGGGCAGTCTCAAAGCACTGAGGGGTTTCCTGGGCTCACTATGTTAATGTTGAGCAAACAGCTCAATTTCCCCACATCTCTTACTCCCATCCTGTCTAGATTTGTGTATTGCCAAGGACAAGACTGTACTGAGGTACCTCACAGAGTGGGACAGAAAATAACTTTGCCATTCAGCAACGATTTTTTAAAATTAGTTTATTTTTAAAATTTATTAATGTTTAGGATGAAATGTCAGTAAAAATGTTAAAAACGTATTTTGGAGGAAATCAAAACTGAAGTACTGTTTAAATCACCCTATTTATTCTATGCTGTGAGGTTAACTTTTGGAAGATATCACCGATGGAGGTTTGAGAACATAGACACAATTCTTTTGTGGAGAGTGAATCAGAACTTTCCCATGGATTGTAATATAAATAATAACAATACAATATTAACAGGGCAGGGGCACCTTTCACTAGAGCAGGTTGCTGAGCTCCATCCAGCCTGGCTTCACGACGTCTCAGCTGAGTTCACTGCTACCAACCACAACCCTCACACTCAAGGGTTGCTCACAGCAGTTGCTGTTTTACAGGCGAGAGGAAAAGATCCATGTGTAGTGCAGTGAAATTATGACTCTGTACTCACACTGTCCAGTTCCCTAAATCCCAGCCTGACAGCAAATCTGTATCTCAACCCAGCTCTCTAAGAGCAAGAAGGGTGTCTTAGGTTGGAACTGGGGAGTGTATTCTATTCCTATCTGATGGGGCATCTTCTGTTAATTAGGCAGTTTTTTTAATCTCTTCCACAACCAATCCTCCCTCCAGGAGGTATCTTCTGTTAATGGGCCATTGAGCGCCACAGCATAACTGATAAAATTCCATCATCCCATTGGGAGATGCTCCGCCCAGAGGGAGGAGCCAAGCATTCCTACCTGGATAGAATCAGAGATCTGGAAGACCACAGCAGCCTTTTTCACTGGATTTCCAGAAGAAGACCGGGCCCATCTACACCACCACTGGGTCTTCAGAGAAAGACTACACCCTTCTACAGGATCCCTGCTCCAGCAGAACCACACCTGGCACTGCAGGAGGGCTGCAGCCACAACTCCCATTGGACTGCTACCAACACCCTGAGCAACAGGGTGTCAGGTTGTGTTCTGACTCTGTCAGTGTTGTTTTGTATTACTGCATTGTTAATTTTATTTTCTTCCCTAATAAAGAACTGTTATTCCTGCTCCCATATCTTTGCCTGACAGCCCCCTTAATTTCAAAATTATAATAATTTGGAGGGAGGGGGTTTACATTTTCTATTGAGGGGAGGCTTCTGCCTTCCTCAGCAGACACCTGTCTTTTCAAACCAAGATGAAGGGCCACCCTAGTGAGCTCACACAGAGAGAACTGTGACTCCTCCCTACTCTTGCTGCAAAACCAAAGTAATTTGCTACTAACTTCAAACATAACCAGAGCTATTTCAGCCTCCCAGAATGGCTGAGGTGGGGAAGGAGCTCTGGAAGTCACCTGGGCCATCTCCCTGCTCAAGCAGGGCCACCAGAGCCAGTAGTGCAGGATGACACCCCAAGGTTGGAGATATCACAACCTTGCTGGGGAGCCTGGGATGACCAGTGCCAGTCACCCTCACAGGGAAAAAGTGTTTCCTGATGGCCACTGGAGAGAAAAAGTGTTTCAACATAGTTAAAACTGGAGACTGTAAACGTAAGATGAAAAAGGACAAAGGTAAAGAGCAAATAATGGAGAGTGCACATCCAGGGGCATCCAGGCAAAGATCTGTATGTGAGAAAAGCAAAATAATGTTGAAAGAAATTAGAAGGAAGTATTGAGAGATTTTGGAAGGGCATGGCCTGGGGTGGAGAGGCTGAAAGAAAGGAGGAAGAGAAAATGAAGAAAGAGGAAGCACCAAGACTAGAAAGTCTCATGGCAATAAAAAAGTTGAAACAAAAGTGGGTGAATCTTGCAAGAGATCAGAGCTGGTCAACCTTCACAACCCTTGCATAGAATGCACAACTACAGCTTTGTAGAGGTGAAGGTTCAGCTGCTTGTGAGAAAGCTAGTTGGTGACAGGCAAAGGTGTTTAACAGGATATGCAGTGAGTAAGAACAGATTGACAGAACTCGAGTTGCCTGATCTCTTGCCCATTTTTAAGCTAAATATAAAGTTTGCCATCTGATCATGATTTTAAGACTACAAGCAGTAATGACTGTAACTTCACAATCCCATCTCTAGTATGAGTAAATTGGGAATTTGAAAGAGAAATGCGGATTTTGCACTACGTTCTCTGTTATAAATGTTATGTTCCTGGGTATGTAATTGTCAGCTCCAACCAGTCAGTCTGAATATACTTTTCATTTCACATTTAAATATTCATAGTGCCTTAATTTTATTTCTGAGCTAACATACTTTCCCCTGCAAACAAACCAACCAACCAATGAACCAACCAACCACATTCCACATACCTGAGAAAAAGGGCATCAGAGGACACGTCACTTAAGGGGAATCCAAAGTCATTTTTCTGCTAAAGCTCCACATTCGCTTCATTTTTCTGACTCTGATATATAAAGGAAAATAAGCAAGATGTGAGATTCTTCTGTACCTCTTGCCATGTTTGTTCTTAGCACCTTCTGTTAGTCACTGCTGCTGACTGGACACAGATTAGACTGTTGGCTTGCCCCATGTTGGTTTTCCTGCATTCCAAGTAGTTTAAGGAGCGAAGCTTGTGTGTGGTGGGGAGGTAGAAATGAAGAAAAACAGGTGGTTAAGGCTCTTTGATTTTAGGAGTGTTCTACACAACCATTTAACTTGAACTGAAGAGCTTTCAAGAGATGAAGTGAATGCAACTAAAACCAGTGCCTAAGACTACAGCTTTCACCTAAGAAAGGGAACAGAACATGGAGACTTCCCATTTCATTGTGGACACACATCCCAGTGTCCTGCTGGTACAATGCTAAATACATGGCTGGAGAGGGGTTGGAGCAACCTGAGTATCATAGGACCATTTAAGCTGGAAAAGGCCTCTAAGATCATCAAGTCTATCTGCTCCTCTGGCACTGTGAAGGCCACCACTAAACTAAATGCTCAGGTGCCACATCCACAGCTTTTAAATCCCTCCAGGAATGGTGACTCCATCTCTGCCTTAGACAGCCTGTGCCAGTGCTGGACAACACATTCCAGGAAGAAATTTTTCCCAATATCCAACCTCAACTTCCCCTGGTACAGCTTGAAGCCATTTCCTCTTGTCCTGGCCCTTGATCCCCAGCAGCAGAGCCCAACCTCCCCTGCCTGAACCCTCCTGTCAGGGAGTTGTGCAGAGCCTCAAGGTCTTCCCTGAGCCTCCTTTTCTCTAGGCTGAGCCCCCCAGCTGGTCCTGGTGCTCCAGACCCTTCCCCAGCTCTGCTCCCTTCCCTGGACATACCCCAGCCCCTCAGTGTCTCTCTTGTCAGGAGAGGCTCAGAGCTGTCCCCAGGACTGGAGCTACTCCAGCAGTGCCAGCACAGGGAACCACGCTGGGCTTCTGGACACACCACAGCTGTGACAGCCCAGATGCCATTGGCCTACTTGCCCACCTGGGTTCACATCCAGCTGATACTGTTACCAGTATTCCCAGATCACTTCCCAGCTTCCCCAGCTTGGAGCATTCCATGGGATTGTTGTGACCCAAGGGCAGAACATGGCATTGGTCTTGTTGACGCTCCCCCAGCTGGCCTCAGCCATGGATCCTGCCTGTCCATTTAATCAGACATTCCATAACTCCTGACTTCTCCTCCCACAGGTCTGAGGCGCTGCCTTGGGGATGCAGAAGGGCTGAAGCTCTATGGGGGTGAAGCTCAGACAATGCAGATTCTCTACCTGCGGATGGTATTTACGTGCCTGTGCAGACTGATTTACCTGGGCTAGGACAAGCTTAGTAAAGCAGAACAGCTATTCCCAACTTCTCCTTGCATACTGCCCTTACTACAAAATAAACGTGTCCACACAGGCAGCTCATCAGCACGGTCTGCTCAAAAGCAAGCTGGGTGGCAGAGAAGCCCTCACTCTGTTAGGACTGGGAATCTCTCTACCCTGAGCTGTCACTGAGCCCAGAGCTGAGCCCTGCACATGACTTATCATTTTCATGTGGTCTGGCACAAAGAGCACCTTCAGTCACACCACAGAGCACTGCTGAGGCACAGCTTCTTACTGAGAGGGTATGTGCAGGCTGGTGGAATCATGGAATCTCCTGAGCTGGAAGGGACCCACAAGGATCATCCAGACCAACCCCTGTCCTGCACAGACACTTCAACAATCCCACCCTGGGCATCCCTGAGAGCGCTGTCCAAACACTCCTGGAGCTCTGGCAGCCTCGGGGCCGTGCCCATTCCCTGGGGAGGCTGGGCAGTGCACAGCATCCTCTGGGGAAAGAACCTTTCCCTGATATCCAGCCTAACTCTTCCCTGGCATAGCTCCAGCCATTTCCTTGGGTCCTGTCCCTGGTCACAGAGAGCAGAGGTCAGAGCTGTCCCTCAGGAGGAATCTTCAGCCCCCCAGGAGGATCATCCTGACAGCACCAGTTGGGCTCTACCCCTCTTGCCTTCCCCAGCAGAAACCCCCTCACCAACTCTCCTTACACTAAAAACAGTTCTATAAATTTCTCCTCCTTTAAATTCTCTTATGTCAGTCAAGATCTACCATGAGTTCTTTTCTCCCTCCATCTCTTTCCTCATTTAATATTTTACAGTGGAATCAAGTCAGTTCTCCCACTGTTCTGGGGGCAGACTGTACACCTCCAACACAGGATTCACTCTGCAAATCCCTGGGCACAGTCAGGGCATGGTGTACTCCAGGCTGTCCCAACTTCCTGCTGTGCAGCTGCCCTGCGTTCCAGCCAACTCCCAGGCTCTGTCTGGGCACAGAACGAGGCACCTCCAAACACCAGGAGGCAGAAAGGAATTGCCATGTGCCAGATGCAAGGTCCTCAGATAAATTATTATTAACACCTCGTCCTATCCCATTGTTTTCAACAGGGAGAAGGAAAACACACACTCAATCTCCTTGTTTTTTCATAAGATCCTTTGCAAGCAGATTACACAACAGCAATGTCCAGCCTCAATTTTGCATATAACTATGATTTCCTTAAACATCTATCCTGATCTTCAGGCACTTTAAAGTTCTAAGGGCTTTTTTTTTTAATCTCCAGTTTGAATATCACAGATTGTTTCCAATATCAAGAGCAAGTGAAAAAAGTGTTTCAAAAGCAAAGGAGATTTTAACCCTCTCTGAAGTGTTTCTCCCAGTGCAAGAACGCAGCCACACCCTACCCAGGCTGGAGCACGTGGAATAGAATCTCCAAAGGAAAATGAAAGGTGGGCAAGACCATCAAGGGCAGGAAGTTCATGTCACCTGGAATGACAAAGCTGCAAAGATGGTTGAATTACGTGGGGAAAAGGGAAATTCCTGAATTACTGATGATCCCTGGGTTGTCAAGCTGCCTCTTCCCTGCTCTGCAGCCAGCCAGGCAGAGATAAAGCGCTACCTAGGGACACTTCCTTTTGTCTCCAGCAAATTGTCCAGCGGACAGTGCTGAGGGAAGGACAGAGGAATTTGTCTGTGCCTTCCTAAACAAACAGAAGCTCGATGGGGCTGTGTCTGAACAGCCTGCACAGGTTAGGTCCTACTGATAAGCCAGGGGTAAAGGTCACTGATCCTCAAAGCACTGATGTCAGGAAGTAGGAAATATGTTACCTCTGCTGTCCCTGCTGCAGGGTAATGACAGGTGAATCATTTTGAGTGTTTTCTCAGTACAGACACCAAAAAAGTTGCCATGAAATCTTTCAGTCCTGGAGGGCAGCTTCCAGGGGGTCTCCATGTCCTGGCCCTGCTCCTGTTCCCTGGCTGGGAAGACACAGCATGGCCTGGAGCCAACCCAAACAGTGCCAGGCCCAGGACACTGTGACACAGGATGTCCCCAAGCCTGCTTGGGACACCCGGCACACTGTGACAGGGGCTGGGTGCTCTGGCTGATCCAGGAGCTCTGTGTCAGGGACGAACCCATGGCACTAGCCAATCCCACTTGCTTGACCATAGTTTCAGCTAAAAGCACCCAAGTCCTCAGAGTAGAGCCACCAGGAGATTCCCAGGGGACAGCTGGGACTGGAGTCACTGCAAGGTCACACGAGGAGTGGGGGTGCTGGGGGCAATTAGAGAGGAAAGGGAAAAGGAACCAGGATGGAGGGAGGTTTAAGAAAGGAGGAAAAGGGAATGAAGGGGAGAAAGGGGAGGCTGAAGGCAGAGAGATGAAGGGGCAGAGGGGCTCAGTGGAGTCCTCGGGGCAGAGGAATTACTGGAAGTGATGGGGGTTCACTGG